>JAWQEG010005187.1:2500-67032 GCA_033782935.1 Petrolisthes cinctipes
GTGATTGGGAAACATGGTAATGGTATACAACATGTTGTTTGAGAAGGAAAGGGAAGGGAGGTGTTTGGGGAAGGAAGGCAAGGCAAGGACGCCAGCTCTCTAGTGTTGACTCCTTCTGTGTGCCTGACCCAGTTACTTACCTGTGTGTGTGTAATATGTGTTCAGTAGGTGTATGTGTGTAGTTAACATTGCTGACTGACCTCTTGTGTAACACTGATTTACATAATATAAAATCACTGCAACATTTGAAATAATAATAATTAACTCATTCCTTGATTCATTTGTAAGGATGCTTACAATAATATACTAGAAATAATTTTGAGTGAATCTTCCATTCGGATGCAGAGGCAATAATGGTCCACAATTTATGTGTGAAGTTTGACATTGTGTGAAGAATAACTTTTCATTCCTTGCTACTGTACAGGTGTGGAGGTGTGTGTGGAGTGTGACCTATCATTCCTTGTTACAGGTGTGGAGGTGGGTGTGGAGTGTGACCTGTGTGGGCCAAGCTGTAAGGCCAAACCTTCCACCGGGAGTACTGCCACTCAGACCCCTGCCTCACCAGACTCCTCTAGTCCAGGTCAGTGTCATCCCACACCTAACCTCACCTAACCTTATCTCACTTAACCTAACCTCACCTACCTTTATTACCTCACTTAACCTCCAGCCCAGGTCAATGTTAAACTAACCTAACCTTACCTTATCTCACCTAATGTCCAGTCCATGTCAGTGTCAATCCAAACATGACCTGACCTAACCTAATCTCACATTTCCCTTCATTTACTCGTTTATTATGTAACTCTCTTCCTCACGAGAGTTTGTACATCACTATCATAGAAATCCATCTCACGTGACCCTCCTACTTATTTTATTTGTGCATACGGTAATTGATATATCCTTAATTTGCAATCATAATTAATTCATGTACTTGTTTTTCCATACCATCTCAAATTAATACATATTTTTGCTATAATAATTAATAATTGATTACTGAATACATTTTCTAATATGTTTTGCACGGTAATTTTAATCAGTGCTCTTATATGACATGTAAAAACTTACTCGTATTTAATATTATGCACGATACTTACACTGCATGCATAATTAATGTTCATTCATCTCATCTGCATACATAATAATTGCCTCCGGGTACTACAGAAAAAAAGGTCCTTGTTATGCTCTGTTTGCAGGTAAAAATTTAGTTCATGACTGCTTTCTATTACACAGATATCTGACTTGAATAAATTTTGATATATTTTCTCCCTCAGTGCTGCTTCACGTAGGCTGTATGGTCCATCCACATCAAACTATTTTCCCATATATCAATATTATTACTCGCCTATAATCTAATTGAATGTTCGTAATAATTCTACGTCATGACTCAAGATCTGGAACCCGGCTGTACTGGATAACGTTGAAATTAATGATCATGTATGTATGTAATATGTAAATATGTATGTATGTCCACAGGCGAGGTGTACAGAGAAGCGGGACCGGAAGAGGAGGTACAAGAGGAGGTGGAGGAGGAGGAGGAGGAGGAGGCAAGGTGGAAGGCAATCGAATCTGATGCCACCCACACTAACACCCCCAACACCACCCCCACCACCACCCCCACCACCCAGCTGCTGCCCCGCTCCCCACACCCACACCTAAGACCCCGACCACGTCCTCAGGTGCGTTTCCTCTCCTCCCTGCCCCAACACCGCTCTCTACATCAGGTGCGTCTACTCCAGCCACTACACCGAACTCTGAGACAGGTACGTACGTTTTCACTCACTCACTCACTCACTCAAGCACGATCACTGGTTCATATTCGCACTCACTCGTTCACTTGTTGTCTCATACACATCCACTATTACGATCATTCATTTGCAGTCATTCTTTCACTCAATGCATGCACCCATTCGTTCACTCAGTGTTGCACATACACACACAAACACACTTATTACGCTTATTAACTCAAGCTCACACGCACACACTCACTCGTGCACTCGCTAATGTCCTCACTCATAAATATACTACTCATGTTTGCTTACACACACACACCATCACCATCGCCACGACCCCATCCCCCTTACACCATCACCACCACCACGACCCCCTCCCCCTTACACCATCACCACCACCACGACCCCCTCCCCCTTACACCATCACCACCACGACCCCCTTCCCAATGCACCATCACCACCACCACGACCCCATCCCCCTTACACCATCACCACCACCACGACCCCCTCCCCCTTACACCATCACCACCACCACGACCCCATCCCCCTTACACCATCACCACCACCACGACCCCCTCCCCCTTGCACCATCACCACCACCACGACCCCATCCCCCTTACACCATCACCACCACCACGACCCCATCCCCCTTACACCATCACCACCACCACGACCCCCTCCCCAATGCACCATCACCACGACCCCCTCCCCAATGCACCATCACCACCACCACGACCCTATCCCCCTTGCACCATCACCATCACCACCTCCCCCTTGCACCACCACCACATCCCCCTTCCACCATCACCACCACCAGCAATTTGCACCACCACTACCTCCCCCTTGCACCATCATCACCACGACCCCCTTCCCCTTGCACCATTACCATCACCACCACCACCAACCACTTGCACCACCACCTCCCCCTTGCACCACTATCACCACCAGCATCAGGACAGTAGGTGGGCCCACGAAGCACAAATTTTCACCACCACCACCACCACAGCTTCCAGCACAAGGTATGAGCACTTAATGTTGTGTTTGTGCATGTTTGTTTTATTATATACCGTAATATATTTATTTATTTTTCCATACTATGTACAGTCTTGGTCCATAGTTGTCAGTCACACGCCATTTTGAGAACTGTAAGAACCTGTAGAGAAGTGATAAACTAACTACAAGTAATTTTTTTTTTTTTTTTTTTTTTTTTTTTTTTTGTAGAGAGGAAAGTGAGAATCAGTTTGATTGACTTTCCATTTACCTCCTGTTTTTCTTTCATGAATGGAACCCGAGACACTCCCCTTCTATTCTGCAAGTGCCCCCCACCCCCTCCTTTCCTTTTATTTCCTTTGATCTTGCTGTCACTCCTCTCTATCTCTTTCTCCCACGTGCCGTAAGTAAGATCTCCCAGGCCAAGGGTGGTCATCTTTCCTTCTATTTCCTTCGATTTTGTTGTCACTCCTCTCAGTCTCCTCCTCCTCCTCCTACGTGCCAAAGAATCTCCCAGGCCTAGCACGGTCACTTTTCTATCTCCTTCAGCTCTTCATCCTCCCCGCAACACGTTTAGGGTCGTATTGTTAAACAAATCCTTCAAGGAAAATGCTCTTCGTCGCTCATTTCGTATTCATTTGTAATACGACACTAAACGACGAAGAGCCTCCAAGAAGTAGTTTAATATTACCACCCGACAACATCTGAACTCTGTGAAGAAGTAGTAGTTTAATAATACCAGCCCACAACATCTGAACTCTGTGAAGGAATGCAGAACCCGAGTACAGTACACAGACAAGGTGCTCCTCGCTGCAACCTCTGCCTTATTTTGCATTCTTTTAAAAAAATTGATGATGTTGGCGAGAGGTTAGCTATTTTTATGGACCCGAATCGGTTTATTACTGTTGTGGTGCTTGCATACTTTCGTTTTTGGTTTTTGTTTGCTTGTTTGTCAGTGTTGCCTGTCTGTCTCCTTACTCTGCCAGCATGGTTGCAAAATTATTATCGTGTGTGTGTGTGTGTGTGTTTTTTTTTTTTTTTTTTTTTTTTTTATCGCGAAAGTTGGTGTACATTTTTATGGTTTGCAGGTACTTGTTGCACCATTAAGATAGACTCTGATGATGGTGTGTGTTTACAATTTGTCAACAATATTTCTCTTCATTTAAAGCCTCATGGTGCAATATAAAATCTTTTGGTTAGAGTAAATCTGTACAATATTCACGTCATTTTTTTAGAACTCATTAAATGTGTGTGTGTGTGTGTGTGTGTGTGTGTGTGTGTGTGTGTGTGTGTGTGTGTGTGTGTGTGTGTGTGTGTGTGTGTGTGTGTGTGTGTGTTAGCAGATGTTCGAGGATTGTTGAAATTTTATTGCTGTATATCATGTTATCAAATTACTCAACATCCCTAACACAACCTGGACACTACAGCATACAACAATACAACTTACAACAATACACAACACAACTTACAACAAACTTACAACAATACACAACACAACTTGGGCACTGTAACTCACACAACACAACTTGGACACTGTAACTCACACAACACAACTTGGACACTGTAACTCACACAACACAACTTGGACACTGTAACTCACACAACACAACTTGGACACTGTAACTCACACAACACAACTTGGACACTGTAACTCACACAACACAACTTGGGCACTACAGCTCACACAGGGGGCCCCTTAATTAAGATGCAATACTTGTCTGTCTTGCTGTCGGCGAATTGGAGGACTCTTAAAAAAAAGGGAAAAAAAGTAGGTTCTGTTTAGTGAGTGACACAGTTGGGAGGAAAGTTATTGTAGCATCCAGTTTGCTGAGCATCATACCCCATTAATTTTACTTGCTACCAGGAAAATTTCTCGTACTCATGACGTTTACGTTCACTGTCCCATTATTTATTTTTTGTATCGTTCACAGTTATAGGTTTTACACACACACACACAAACACACACGCACGCACGCATATACACACGCACATACAGTCACATGCTTTGACCCACACACAAATTATACAGTCACTTGCTTGCACACTTGCATGCAAATTCACTCACACGAATTCATACACACACTTCTCCACATAAAGGCACATGGGCCTATATGTATAGAAAAGTACAAAAACACACACATACGCTAATAAGCCTATGATTACACATCACAGCTTGCAGACACACAGAACAACCTTTTATTAACAATATCATTTTCCTTTCAAACACATGTGACACTTTTAAAAAGTAATATAATGTTGTGTTGAAATCGAATGATACCCCAAACTGTGACATAAAACAGCCTATCAAAGGTTTATACATGAAGTATAAAACCCTTCCTCTTGTCCCCAGGTCGGTGTGAGGGGCGACTCAGAGGAGGAGGAAGAGTTGGTGGGGAAGACCGGGGAAGAAGAGGAAGAGGAGGAGGAGGAGGAAGTGGGGGAAGCTGGTGGAGAAAGACGAAGAGCGGCGGCGGCGTCATTGGAGGAGACAGGGGAGGCCGGAGTAAGAAGAAGAAGACTAGAGGAGGTGGAAGAGGAGGTGGAGTTAGAGGTGACACAGATGGCTAGCGACCACACCCTCTACGCCCCTAAACCCGCCTATGACCAACTCGACCAATACAGGTAAGTTGGGAAGGTAACTAACTACGAGGCATGGTAACTAACTACTAACTATGTGATGGTAAAAAACTACTACTATTAATTTTTTTAGTGATTCTGAGAGGCACAGTCTGGGTACAACGTATCTTGCACACTTCTAGCAACTGTGATGGTAATTTACTACTGTAGGTACTAAGAATAATATTTTTTGTTAGTGACTCTGAAAGGCACAGTCTGGGTAGAGACTGTGGCAGACTTGTGGCAACTCCCTCAATTGAAAGAATAGTAAAAATGTCAGGATTTATCAGCATAATTCACTCCATTAATTGTTACATAGAATATAGAATAAAGTCACTCCTCCATCTGTTGACAGCACCCAGCGTGGTTATTAGCCTACATAGAAATGTTTTGATCTCCATTCAGGTGTGCAGGTATTGTTACTGTACGAAGTGGGTTCTGCTAACAAGCTAACATTTGTTTGAGAACTCAGACATATAGTGTCGATGAATTGAAAGTTACTGATTCCTCCACAGTTTGTTGGAGTCAATAATATTATCTTCCATTTCTCCAAAGACAGTATGTATTTTCCTCTCTTAAATTAGGAAAAATGTGTAAATTTGTTAATATTGTGTATAGCAGTTATATATTTTGGTTATTGTTGTTGCACGCTGCAAGGATGTCACGCAAGTTGTCGGTGTTGCATGAGGAAGAGGAGGCATCATGTGGCTCCTTGCCTTCCTCTCCTCGCCTCATGCATAATCGTGACCGCATCCAACCTTCTCCTGCCCCCTACAACTCTCATGAAACTCGGTGGAGTGACCTGGATGGTGGCAAGGATGTGAGCTGTGGTGGTGGTGGTGGTAGTGGTAGTGGTGTTGTTGGTGTGAATAGTAGTGTAAGTGTGACAGTGGCTGGACTTAGTCTCTTCTTAGAGGGGTCAGCTGGTGATGATGTAATGAGTGGCTTGACAGCATCCCCTCAGTCCATCACGTCACAGGTCCTCGCTCTCGCCTCGCCTGTCTCGCCCTTCTCATCGCCCTCACCCTTTTCCACTTCCCCTGAGGACCTGGCTGCCACACCATTCTCTGAGGCATTTGCACTGGAACAGAGACAGGAGCATAGAGTATTGAGTATGGGCAGAGGAGACAAGAAGGGAGGTGTATGGTGGACAGGAGAAGAAGCGGAAGAGGGACATGAGGAAGAGATGAACATGGATAGGGACAGCAGTAGAGGTTTGTGGTGGATGGGAGATGGAATAGGACAGGGATATGAAGGAGCAGCTGTGGAGAGAGGAGACAACAACAGAAAGGATGGCTGGTGGACTGGAGAGGTGACCCCGGGAGAGGAGAGTGGTGGTGGGTTCTGTGAGACAAGACCACTTCTGGGGGAGGTGCAACAGCGACGGTGGTCAGCAGCAGCAGCACTCACCCAACGTACCCAGCCCATCCCTGCCCCAGCACCTACACAAAGTCGCAGCTTGTCTTACTCAAGACCACTACAACTGGGGATGGCCACACCCACTGTACAGAGTCTAGTGGCCCCTTCATCTGTAGTGGCCTGCTCTGTCATGGCATGTGCTGAGCCTCCTACTACTGACCTGGGCCCTGAGCTGAACTTTGATCCCAATATGGACCCCAGTATGATAGACCCCCTCATTAGGCGCTACTCCCTCACACTTCCTCCAGGTCCTGGCAAGCCATCCTGGTGGACGCCAAGATCTCGTACCGCGTCGCCGCTGTTCTCCTCAGCTGAGTCCTCCCCTCTGGGGTCCCCAGCCTATCGTACACCTCCAGAGGCCACCCCCTGGTCCACACCTCGTCCATCACTTGAGTACACCCCTGCACCTGACCACCTGGAGGCAGGGGAGTGGGTGTGGGGTGAGGAGGGTGCAACACCTTACCACACCCCCAGACCCTCTCTCACCCCACGGCCTTCACTAGTGCTGGAGCCAAGTGATGGTTCTCCCTGCATGTTGTTGGAAGGGGATGAACCCAGACCTGGTTTCCCTCCTTGCTCTCTACATTTGCGGCCACAGGAGGAACCTGACTCTCCACAGCAGGAGTGGAGTCCCTCAGAACCCTTTGGTATTTTTAATGGTCGTCGCCGAGCCTCCGTGTGTCCTGCTGCCCTGGCTGCAATCACCACCCAGTCGTCTCCTGTACCAGACAAAGAGGACAGGACTGCTGGCAACAACTGTAACAGACAGAGGAGAATGAGTGATGTGTCCCGCTCCCGCTCCCCATCTCCCAGGAGCCACAACAGTAACAATACTCACTGAAATACTGTTTAGATTTTTTTACACTTAACTGTTTTGAGAGTATATACATATTTTTTTTGTTTTGTAAGAGAGAGACTTTAGTGCAATGTTGCCTCATCATCGCTGTAAGACAAGAATGAAAATTACAATGATGGCAATTAAAGGTCGATGATAATGAAGTGCTCCATTCCTGCTCTCGGTCTCACAGAAACACCTCAAATCAACACTCATTGAAACACGAATTCCTTATGGTTGTAGGCATAATGTACAATATGCTATTAAATATCCAAGCTGCCACCAAGTAGACCATTTAAGCAGGTGTTCATTATCTGACAATAGTTGGAGGTATTGGTTGGCAGTTCACCAACAGTATCTTGCCACCTTAACCCTCTACATTCATGGGGAGTTTTGAGAAAGAGATCAAATGTTGGCATGCCTTTCATAGGTACGTAAACCCTCAGTCCCATCTGCATCAAGGTTATCAGAAAAGTTAACTCTCTCTCGGGCAGTTACAATGTTGTGTTCGGTAGTCAGAACTCAGACACTTGAATGATTTCCACTGACGGTCTTTGATAGAGTCAACCAAGAACCATATAATATTATGTATAGTGTAATTATTTTGAATAAGAATGTATTTGTTTAAGTATAAAGAAATGGTTTATGGAGACTGAATTAATGAAGAGAACATATATGTTTTCCTAGCCTGAAGGTGTTAAGATTACAATATCTCCAATGTCCTTAGGCTGTGTGTGATTCACCTGTAGTAACTGGTGAGAAATATGTACATATATTTATGACATTTATAGTGATGCCAGACATAACAACAGTGTGAGTGAGATAACACATACATTGTAATTCCTTAAGAATCTTCTTTGTAAATTAAGTGGGAGGTATTTTCAGTGAATTTTAAGCTACTGACTTCTGCAATCTATGACAAGAAACTGATTTAGGATACCTTATAATATTGGTGTTTTGTTTCATAGTCCAGCTTACAGGATAAAGTAGCCTCAGATTCACCCACAATCTCCTCCACCTGTAATTGATCCAGACAATCATTCTTGATCATCTTAAGGGGATGGTATATGTTTGGTACATTAGAGTGCCTTGATTCCTCCAAAGTATGCCAGGAAACAGGACCAAATTAACACAAAATAATGGTGGCCTGTTGCTTGGAATAATTTGGAGGAATTAGTTTCTCCAAATATAACAACACTGTACTTCCCCCTTATTGGATCACCCCAAGGAGCCTGTGATATTGTCAACAAATTGGAGGTTACTGGGATTCCTTCAAACTGTGCCCAAAGCAGCACTTCTCTAGTAGGAGTTTGTTTCAAGGCATAATTTGGTGAATCAAAAGACTCCAATTCACTGACACCATCACAGACTCCTTCAGATCCTCTATAGTCAATTTTAACTTTTATTTATTGTATTTGTACTGTCAACAGCATAAATACAGCGTTAATCTTAGGTGCTAAATGCAAACTTGTAAATCCCTAAAATTATATCAAGCACTCTGACCTGAAAGACATTTGTTATGCTTTTAACTGGTACTTTAGCATTTGTATCACAGGAAGTTGAATGTGTACTCTATTCCTGCCAAGAAGTTGATGTGTCAGTGGGGTGAAAAAGATTAGTGAAGGCTTATTAATATCAAAGGTGTAACCTACCAATTTCTTGCTGTGGCAACTGATTGTGTCAATTTACTTCTGTGTATGTGTGTGTGTGTGTGTGTGTTTGTATGTTTGTATGTTCTTGTGTGCATTTCCTGTCAACAGTGCCTCGCAGTACGATTGATACCTTTTCTCCCACAAACTTCAACACGTCAGAGACCTCGATCAAATATAGACCCTACACCCACTCCTTCCCACCACTGGATTCATATTCTTGTCTCTGCCACTTACCATTTCCTACGTCAAACCAACCCTTTAATAATAATTGAAGTCCATTACGAGAAATGGTTTATTTTTATTAAATCTGGTTACTGTAGGTTCACTCTGATGATCCTGTCCATATTTTGTTTAGTTGGCTTGTAAATGGCAGTGTGGACTATACTTATAAAATTACTGAGAGCAATGAAGTCTTATGTTGGGGAAGGCCCTGAAAAGAGTTGTTAAGCACAGCGTATTATAAGTTTGGAAATAAAAAAGGCAGTAGGGAAAGGAGTGGGTTTGTGGGTATGTCCTTTCAACAACTCATCATCACATACAGAGCCGCACAAAGCTAGCCTTCACATCCCCGTAGATCATATTCAGTACATAGGTATAGCTTCCTCCACACATCTTGGCTGTACAGTACCGTATCAGCCACGTACAGTAAGGCACAAAACATGAGTCAAAAACACAATCTTAAAAGTAATGTATTGAAGGTATTCTTTTGATGTTGATATTTAAGGGGAGATTCTCTTGTTGGTGAATTGGAAAGTCTCTGATTCCTCTAAACTATGCCACAAAACAAATCCGCTATTAGTATCATTGAGGGTGTCTGTTTCCTGGCATAGGTTGGAGGAATTGGAGACTTTCCAGTTCACTAACAAGAGAATCTCTCCTTAAAATGTGGATGTTGTAAAGTACAGGTAGATGATTGTCTTGGGTTTGTATATTGTTTACATGTACTGGAAAATCTTTGTTAATGCATTGTACACTCACTTATAAAGTTTTAGTACCTTCAGGTGAGAAACACTGATTCTTTACATTTTTCAGTGAGTGCAGTGTGTGTGACTTTTACAGTAGTGAAATTTTTAAACTTTTTGAATCACTGTACAGTGCATCATTTCTCTCTAATCATTGCCTTTATCCAATATTAATATAATAAAATACAGGACAGTGTATTTTACATTTTTTAGTATAAAATTATCTGTTGTGGAGTACAGTACTGTACTTAATATTTACATACAGTACTCGTGGTGAGGAGTTTTATGCTTTTATATAGGTGTACATATGCCAGAGGACGCAAAGTATTCTCAGATATTATATATACATACAAGTACAGTACTTCATATGCCATTTTCACTACGAAAATATTTAAACCTATTTTTTCCATATGAATAGAGTGTACTGTACACATTACTGTGCCGTATGTAGTCTGTTCTGTAAGTCATCATCAAACATCCACCACCCACATTACAAGGGTAAGATATTGTCAGCTGAAATGGAGTCTACTGTACACTTTCCTTCAAATATTTCTATAGAACAGGCTGCCTATGAATATACTAAGGTAATTCTGTTTCTTGACACAATTTGAAGAAATCAGTTGGCCTCCAGACTTGCCAACAGTATATTTCCCCCATAATAGGGTGCCTCTAATTGGATGACCTGTGATTCTTAACTCCTTTGTGATGAGCTTTGACCAGTCACAGGTGTCGTATATGTTATCTGATGTGCACATTTACCTTCGGCTACAGGAAAACACTGTAGGATATTCAGTCAATTAATTTTTCTTAGAATGTTCAGAGATGATTATACATTGTCCAGTAAAAACCAAATATACCAATACTTTTACCTCTTCTGATATACAGTAAACAAAAATATTAAATCCATTTTTTCTCTCTGGCCTACATGGGTGACTCACTTGTGCATCATACAATATTTTCTTTACTGAGCAGAGTAAATCCCCAGTTTTTCATGATATTGGTTTTTGAAGTGTTTGTACCCACAGAACTGAACTCCAGACATTCCATGACAGATGATGCAAATTTGAAGTACGAAAGGACCGAGAAACTGAAACACACAATACAGTATGATATTTGACACATGTGAGTCAGTCATGCATGTGAGAGTTTCTACATTGCATGCAGGCTACCACCACAGGGAAATTTTATACTATAGTACAGTATGTATGTTTCTGGATGATGGTACATGTCACCCAACAACACCAGGAGGTCATTACGCTATATTTTACATTATATAATTAGCTGATGCCAGACTCATAACTCCTTAATTGCTGGGGAATGTCAATAAAGTCATATACTTACTCTTTGGATGTCAATTGTGTATATATACCATCAGGCAGAAAGATAATGGTCCAAGTGCTTTCAGTATATATTCAAAATGAAAGTGTATATAGTTTTGAAAATATGTTATTGATGTAAAGCTGCAGCTAAAATATCCTCAGCACCTTTGCCAACAATGTACATATACGGTATATGTTAAGTCCAGTCACCTCAACCAGTTTTCTCTAAGAGCATAGACTCTGAAATTGTCTTGTGACTTCAAAACAACAAACACTAATAACTTTATAAGGGAGTAAGGGTGGTCAGGGTAGGAGTGGTGGTGTGGGTAGTGGAGGACGAGTCTATGTGTTTGTGAAGTGTTGTTTGGAGGCGGGTGTTGTATTTGTGGGGTGGGTCCAGTTTTTGCAAGGGCTGCGATGAACTGAGCCCGTTGTCTGTTTGTTGGGTTTTGAGCATGTTGGACATGCTCAAAAGTTATCAATGCTGGTTGCTGGGGTTCTCCAGATTAATACTCAGAGTCTATTGGTAACTAGAGAGGAAAGCAATTTAAGTTATTGTACATTTGTGCATGATAGTAGTCATGAGTATATTCTATGCTTTCTCAGGATAGATAAGTAGAGTAATTGCAAGCTCTCCTTTGTGCAATAGATTACTGTGATGTTTATGTATTGTACTACCAAACTCACACTATTAATGTGTGAGTTTGTTAGTAGCCATGTAAACAGCACTGGAAGCTATTCTGCAAACAGGAGGCTTCACATTAACTTCACATATATATCATGGGAGAGTAGAAATTATGGCTCTTGACAGTTTGTTTAATAATGTTGTTTTATGCACAAACATTTGTTTATGGATTACCTGAAATATATTTTAACCTTTAAATGTCAGGAGTGCTTCCAACAGACAGAATAATTGTCTGGAGTCACTCAGAAGAATGAAAAGAAGTCTTCATTCAATACTTACAGTTTAATATATATTAATTTGTGATGGTTACTGTATGTAGGTCTGCTCTCAGGAAACACATGATCTGAGTCAGTGGGCCTTATTCAAGAAAACTAATGGGTAATGGTGATGACTGTACAATGCCATGATTTCCTTTAAAATGTATAGAGGCATTAATCATACCGGTTATCATTATCACCTCGTCCATGTTTTTCTCTGCATGAAGCCAAGCATCAGACTTGGAGAAGTATGGCAGCAACTCATTTCAGCCTCCTGGCATTTGTTACAGTGTATTACTTGAACATTGCTGCTGTTGCATTGAAATATAATATTGGATTGATTCTTCACTTGGTATTGTGTGTGAAATTTGAAGGCTATCAAATCTTCCAACTCGTAAAGGGATCAGTGGTGGATTAACATTTCCTGGGTCTTAAGCTTAGTCTGTATAACCGGACCCATTATGTGTGACTCGGCACTTTATTATGGTGATAAAGCAAAGTTCTTTTAGTTTTCATTTTTTATATTTTACATAATTTGTCCTACTTTTCCAAAACAAATATAGTACTGTAGTTTGTTTAATTGTTATTTTTTCCTTATATAGATACACTATTTAAGAAGGACCCCTAAGACATCAGGGCCTAATGCTTTAGGCAACTCAGCCTATAGAATTGTTCACCACTGAGAGATACAGACTGCCTCAACTTAGGTGGCCTGTTTCATATCATAGTTTGGAGGATTAATTTCCTTGAATTTTTCCAGCTACATTAATACCCCTTTAAAAAATATACTGTACTGTACAGTATATTTATACAGTACAATATGTGAAGATTTAATTTATGTTTGCCAAGACATGTCAGTATCCTCTGATGTTTTTGTCCACAGTACATGCAGCATTTTTGCCATAATACTGTATGTGTATGGACTGTGTGCAAGAAAAGCCATAAAGTAGGGATGAAAGTGACATGTGTAATGACTTCATATACATTACATTCAGCAAAAGCACTTGTCTTTATCATCACTTAACTCATGATTTTTCTTGCCTACTGCCCTTTGCCTGCCTTCCTTCAGACACATACACATATACAATCCTGCCACTCATCTTCTTTCAATTTTTAAACTACAGTACAGTGCAGTAGTAGTACAGTATGGTGTACTAAATCTGATTTAACCCACAGGGAAAATTATGGGAACACAAGAGTTGCTATCTATTGTCTGCATTGCAAGAAATACCAATACAGTACAGTACAGAAAGGCATTTAACTCTTTGTTTCCACTATTACTACACTGGATATCCTAAGTCATTTATCTTTTTAAATGTTATACTGTATTCTGAAGCTTGCATATTAGGAATTATTTCAAATTATTGTCATAGTCTTAAAAGCATGTAAAAAATGTATTTCACAGAAATTATGTAGTACAGTTTCTTGCCTGTTTCAGCCAACTTAGTACGTGATGCCTTTCTGCTTTTCTGTTTTCTTCATTCCAGTATGTCAGATAGAATAAGCCCTACAGACAGTCTTATAAGGGCCAGTAGGTCTGTTACTGTTTGAAATCCTTTGTAATCCTTTGACTAAATAGGTTATGAATTCAAAATTTCAATACAGTACTGTACAGTATTTAAATGCAGTACTGAATCATGTAATGTGTGTCAAATTGAGGTCAGAAACATAGCCTTAAGAGGGTAATATGCTGACAGATTAGAGGCTCCTAATATCACCATCAGTGCTACAAAGCAGACAACTGAAATGGAGGTAATTCTTTCCTGTCTTCTGGTTTGGAAGAATTGTTAGCCCCCAATTTGACAACAGCATCTTACCCCTTAAGCTCTTGACTTTCACCGCCTTCTTGTTAGACAAAGTGCTTCTTTTCTGTACCTTGCTTCACCAAAGGGATAAAGAGCCATATTTATATAACTTCCTACATATACAATTATCTAATAAAATATAGTCTTTATATAAAAGTCCAGAGATTTATTAGATTATAATATATACTGTATACACATAATATACATAGTAAGAAAAGTCATTTTAACTATGTAGGAGAGATTTTTATAATGAATAAGTGGGTGAAGTGAGAGTGTGGTATGGAGGAGAATATATCAGCTGTATAGATATTGTCTCCATTGTCTCTTATTAACCACACAACTATATTTAAAAGGAATGTGATATCAGTAAATTGAAGGCCATTGATTTCTCCAGACTGTAGCAAGAAAATATGTGCATTATTATTGAGGGATCTGTTTTGTAGCTTGTACAGTTTGGAGGAATCATGAGCCTTCATTTCACATAAGGAATTCAACTCCTCCCTAGTAAATGTAAGTTATATCTTTTGAATTTTCATACAATTTGAATATTTAGATATGTGTTCCAGTTTTCATATCATAAGTTCTCTTATTTTTGTTGCATCATACTGTCCTCACAGTTGAAGGACCGGACATATTTTCATGTTGTTATTTTTTTAAGTGATTAAACTTTCAAAAGGGAGAATTTGGAAAAGATTATTGGTGGCTGTGATGTAATATCAATGAAAGTTTAACTGATATCATATTGCCATTATCATTGAGGTTCAGTGTGGGTTGGGATAACTGTGTTGTGAATATGTTATAATACTCTTTTTTTAATGCTTTTACAAGGATACCTGAGGTAAGAACTTGGGTCAGTTGACAGCAAGTTAGGTGTTTAGATTTTCTTGATAATAATTTTGTTGCAAGATACTTCCAGTCATGAGTAATAAACATCAAACATTAACCAAAGTAAATGACCAGAGTTGCCGGTCACAGTGAAAGGGTAAATGTTCTTGTAGAAATCTCTTAGATTTTTTGGAGATACATTTATATCACTACACATTGTAGCCTACAGCATGCTATACAGTACATACTGTACTGTACAGTACCATTAAATTTTATTTTAATTTGTATAATTGATTTACAGTGTTATGAAATGTTGCAGAAATGCCATGAAATATATGTATTTGTAGCATAGTTGATTCAATTTGTTTGAGTTTATTGTGGCATTGATAAACCCTGATTACCCTGATTGTGTTTGTCAGGGTCGGGCCCGGATCACCCCGAGGTGCAGGGAGGGGCGGGGAGGGGAAGACCAGACGCTCTGGCATCACCACCATCACTCCTCAGGTCAGTCACTCATCTTGGTCAGCTACAGTTACCTAACAAACCTTAGCAAGAAAAGTTGTCTGGTGATGGTCAGGGAAATAGACAAAATCTGTAAGTCATTGTTTATGGATTTATGTTATGTGTGTGTTGACAGGTGGGGAGTGACAGTGAGGAGAGTGAGCAGGATGGCCCCCAGCTGATTCTACCTCGACCCAGAACACACCTTCCTCGCCACCAGGTACAGTACTTTATACACGGAACCCTGTATAGTGTACAGTAAAGGAAGTTCTTATTGCATTACTAGCTGAAAGAAGGCTGTACAGTACAATAATTGTTATAAGTAATTCTCTTGCTGATATACAAATGATTCTCATGTTGATCATCAGCCACAACAATACAGCCTTAGTGTACAGTATGTAGTTTGATAAAATTTTAAGAAGGGAAGACAGATTGAGTCAGTTGGAGTGTTTGTCTGATTTACATTCACACTAGTTTATAAATCACAGCACATGAATACTGTACTATTAAGTAGCTGTTGAACTAAATCACTTATATTAAAATCTACTTTTATTATTACAGCATCTTATCGCTGGGAGTTTTAAAAAATTCTTTATACAGTATATCACTTTACAGGAGGTAGAAGTAGCACCCCTCTCCCCACCTCCCTCCCTGGACAATGTTGAGGAGGAGGAGGAGGAAGAGGAGGAGGAAAAGAAGAGGGAGATGCAGTTTAGAAAAGAGAAGCCCTTATTGAAGAAGACAAAGAGCATATCTAAGGAGAAGGTGGAGGAGGAGGAGGAGCCTCTCCCCTCAACTCCTGAGTCTGAGTCGTCTATGAACTCAGCGGAACTCTTCAGCCGCATCACCCAGCAGCATGGAGGGACCAAACCCAGCGAGGGTCGAGGGCTTCTGCAGCGCCAATCTTCCACTACTACCGCCTCTGATCTCCCTGTCACCACACCTCCACATACACCCACTACTACTGCACCTCTCACAGTCGACAGTTCTCAAAAGGTTAGTACATAGATAATTGTATAAGATCTTCCTAAACATGGTTATATTGTGGAACCCTTCATACTGTTCATATTAGAAACCCCCACAATGGCCCAGACAGTTGATAATCAGTCAGTCAATTCTGAATGTAAAGAACCTAACTTTTCATGTACACACATACACATGCAAAATATATGGACACACATGAACTATACAGAAACAAATTCCTACACATATATATAATACTGTATTGAGTACAGTGTAGCCCTTGTTATACCCTGACCTTACATAGTGCAGGGTGACTAAACAAAAGCATGCATAGAGGCCTCCTCACACAAAATATGCTTGATTTTGCTTGCAGTTTGAGATGACGGGTGTGGCAGTGCGGAGTGAGCGGTCCAAGTCATGCAGTGCTGTGTTCCCCTCACTACAAGATCAACACCTACGCTCCTCAGGTCTCGCTAGGGATGAACCCATTCCGTAAGTACTGTAACAGATTGTGGATATTAGTTCTTGCTTTGATTGTTACTGTACCAGGTTGTGGAAATTAGTTATTCTGGTTTCGATTGTAATACAGTATTCAAAAACAGCTTATTGATGTGTCCATTGGTGTCGCATTCCAGTCCAATGCCCATAAATAAGGTACTGTAATCTTGTTGACTTTATAGCAGATGCACCTAAAAAATCTCACATTCCCTTGCCTATATGAATATAAACAAGTTACCGTAGCCCATCATGGCCAGGGTTTAAACTTGTACACTCCAGACAGGTACTGTTGTTGTTTTGTCTGTATATACTTCTGCCAGTCTCAGTATCAGGGCATTTGTAATAGTGTTGGGACCTTTTGTGTAGTGTTCAAGTCAACACATCTTTCTCTGAAGTACTGTACACTACATAGAACCCTTCTGTAGGATGCTTGTATATTAATTTACCGACTGTAGGCTACAATCTGCCTACAAACCCACCCACCCACCCACCCAACAGTAATCTCTGAAAAGGAAAAGGATTAATATAGGTGATGATGTATGCAGTTGTCTTAATTTGTGTGTATATTTATGAAAATGAGGCGGGCACATACTTTATCCATTCAAATTTGTACTTTACTAAGTTTACTATTAAAATATGCATCAAAGCAAAGGTACACACACAGGCACGTTTTTGGTGGGCATGTAAAGCACAAGTGTATAAATTTGAGCCATTATCCCTTATACTGTATTAACAATGGATACTACGAAAAATTAGTAATTAAGCACCAATACGAGAAAGAAGGGAACATATCCATTTTCGACACACACACACACACACACACACAAAGAAATAAATACACACACTAGGAAGTATACTGTACATCACCCACCCGAGGCCATGAAACTATTAGGTTACACCACCACCACCACCACCACCAGGTCGTATACGTGAATATACTGTGGCTGAGAATGTAACACGGGTATCAACGAGAGTAATGACAGGTGCGGTACAGTAATTGGATTTCTCTTTGGGGGATAGTATAAGTATTGGTAAATCTGGAGCAACTACTGATTCCTCCAAACTATTCCAAGCAACAGGACACCATTATATTTGCCCATCTGGTTCTGTTTTCCGGCATACTTTAGAGGAATGAAGGCACTCCAATGTACCAAAATTATTCTGCCTCCTAAAATAAGGTCTGGGGGTCAGCAAAATGGGGTGCGACGTAATATTGCCGTCCCACACCACCCTCTTATTTATTATGTTAGGTTAAGTTCGGTTCCTCGGTCTTTTGGCTTCGAGTTTTTTTTTTTTTTGAGATGCAATTGTTTTTAGTTTTGAGATTCGACTGCCAATTGAATAAAGTCAAATGGAATCGGTTAGGATAAAAGTAATACTGTATATGTATATAAAAAAGGCAGTGCTACATAAAAGGATAATTAGATTACAGTCACCACATCATCAAACAAATCGAACAGTTCCCAAGTAAGGTCCGGGATTGAGACTATTATCAACCACTAGTTAGAGGACACCCACCAATCCCACACTCACTATACAACACCGAACAGATGATGGGTCACGGTGGAAATTACACGTGTACAGTTGTGGTCAAAAATATTCATCCATAAAGGGGTAATTCATGTAAGAGTTGGACAGTTTCCCTCTTCTGTTCCTTAGCTGATAAACTTTGCAATAAATAGGTTAAGGATCCTGTGATGATCGTGTATGAAAATTGGAGGCTTCTGATTCCTCTTGACCATGCCACGAAACGAGCTCCTTCCTTATAGGTGGTGTTTCATGATAATATATGAAGGACTCATTTAACTCCAATTTTCTGACTACAACACAGGATCCCTTAATTAAGTACCATCTTTTAATTTACTACAAGCAGATGCATACTACTGATTAATTTATTACAAGAAGCTACGTACTAACTGAAAATAATAACATCTTAATGTGAACGTGAATACATTAGACAGCAAATTGTTTGAGTTACCCATATGTGGATGATTATTATTGACCACGACTGTACAATACGTGTGTCTTGTCGTGTCCTTCCAACTGGCAACACGTCTTTCCATTTACTTTGTCTACAATTTCACATCTGGCCTCGTGATAATCTTAGTTTCTTCTTTTTTTTATCTCGTTTACGTGGTGTTTCTCTCGGTCCTCTTTGCCGCCTCTCTCTCTCTCTCTCTCTCTCTCTCTCTCTCTCGTTTCATGTTGTGTTTATCTTTAATGTTTCTCTTATTAGTCCTTTGCCTCGTTTTATTGGTTTTCTCTTTTTACTTTTGTTTATTTTTCGTGTTTCTCTGTCGTTTGCCTCGTTTTACTCTCTCTACTTTGTTTTTTTCGTGTTTTTTTTTTCTTTATCGCCTCGTTTTATCGCCTCTATCTGTGTTTATCTTCCGTGCTTCATTTCGTGCGGTGACTTTTGGTAATGCGTCATGGATAACAAAATAATCTAAAGTAAGTCGTGCATAGAAAACCGCGATCATATGGGAAGAACTTGGCAATTCTGGAGCAACTGTTGATTCCTCCAAACTATTCCAAGCAACAAACAGACCACCGTATTGTTTGCGTTATTAAGGACCCTATGATCGTGTATTATGAGACCTCTGGTGGCTTCTAATTCCTCCTGACTATGCCACGAAACAAGCTCCTTCAATATAGGTGATGTTTCGTAGCAATATTTGAAGGACTCGCTAACCTCCTATTATCAGTATATATCACAGGGTCCCTTAAGGGGATGGTAGGCTATGCTTTTAATAGACTGTAGCTAGTGCCTCGATTCCTCCAAAGTATGCTAGGAAACAGACCCAGATGAAAAAAAATAATGGTATCCTGTTGCCTGTAATAATTTGGAGGAATCATTTGCTCCAGATTTACCACCCAAAACAAACAATGTGCTATATACCCCCTTAATTTAATTGGTCCTGTTTCCTGGCATGCTTTGGAGGAATCATGCAAGTCCTTATAATGTACCAAACGTGTAGGCTATAGTACCTCATTAACTTATACCCAATAATAATTCCACATTAGGAAATTTACTGTGAAGAACACCAGACAGATTTTTTTAACCTACATAGAAAACACCCCAGTCATCCAAGAGTTAAAAAAAAAAAAAAAAATAGAGTACACATGTAGTCGCCTGAAGGTTTTATGTTTATTATACTCTCGAGGCTCGTGTGTTAAATATATTGCATGAGAACATAAATAAAAATAGGTAATGGTGGTGTTGTGGTGTTCAGTAGCCTCCATAAATGGTACACAACGTAACCTGTCCCCCTGTTCACCTTCCTTACATGTATATACCTATCTACCTGACGTGTGTACTGATCTACCTACTTACCTGTCTGCCTGTCTACCTACCTACCTGTCTCCCTATCTACCTACCTACCTACCTGTCTGCCTACATACCTACTTAACTGTCTACCTACCTACCTACCTGTCTGCCTATCTACCCACCCACCCACCTACTTACCTACCCCCTTTCCTGCCTACTTACCTGTCTGCCCGTCTACCTACCCCCTTTCCTGCCTACCTACCCACCCACCTACCAACTTACCTACCCCCTTTCCTGCCTACCTACCCACCCATCTACTTACCTGTCTGTCTATCTATCTACCCACCTACCCCCTTTCCTGCCTACCTACCCACCTACCTACTTACCTGCCTACAACCCTACCTATACTTTTTACGTATCTACCTCCCTGCTTATACCTGCTTAACGCCTATCTGTCTACCTACTTACTTACTTACATACTTGACTACCTACCTACCTTAGTACCAACCTACCTACGTGCCTGCCTGCCTTCCTGCATACCTATCTTACTACTTATCACATCTCTCGTGTTCTCCTCCCCCCTCACTCTCCCCTCACCCCACTCTCCTCTCTTATCTTCCCACATCCCTCCATTCTTCTCATCTCTCAGTCCTCCTACTCCCCATTCTCTGTCTCTCTCTCTCTCTCTCTCTCTCTCTCTCTCTCTCTCTCTCTCTCTCTCTCTCTCTCTCTCTCTCTCTTACATTTCTTCCATTTTCTCTCTTCCACCAGCTTCCTCTCTCTCTCTCTCTCTCTCTCTCTCTCTCTCTCTCTCTCTCTCTCTCTCTCTCTCTCTCTCTCTCTACGACATTCCTCCTTCCCTGCTCTCATCCGTCTCTCCACTCTTCCCTCCACTTCTTCACCCTTAAACTCTCAACATACCTCCATGAAGCACGTAACCCCATACTGGTTGAGAGAGAAATGCCCCCTTCCCTCCATACCTCCCTCCCTTCCTTCCTCCCTTCCTTTCTTTCTTTCTCCCTCCCTCCCTCCCTCCCTCCCTCCCTCCCTCCCTTCTGTTCTCTCTCCCTTCCTTCCTTCCTCCCTTTCTTTCTTTCTCTCTCCCTCCCTCCCTTCGTTTCTCTCTCCCTCCCTCCCTGCCTTTCTTTCTCTTTCCCTCCCTCCCTTCCTTTCTTTCTCTTTCCCTCCCTCCCTTCCTTTCTTTCTCTTTCCCTCCCTCCCTTCCTTCCTTTCTCTCTCCCTCCCTCCCTCCCTCCCTCCCTTCCTCCCTTCCTTTCTCTCTCTCTCCCTCCCTCCCTCCCTCCCTTCCTTTCTCTCTCCCTCCCTCCCATCTTTTCTCTCTCCCTCCCTCCCTTCCTTTCTCTCCCTCCCTCCCTTCCTTTCTCTCTCCCTCCCTCCCTTCCTTTCTCTCCCTCCCTCCCTGCCTTTCTTTCTCTTTCCCTCCCTCCCTGCCTTTCTTTCTCTTTCCCTCCCTCCCTGCCTTTCTCTCTCCCTCCCTCCCTGCCTTTCTCTCCCCCTCCCTCCCTTCCTTTCTCTCTCCCTCCCTCCCTGCCTTTCTTTCTCTCTCCCTCCCTCCCTGCCTTTCTTTCTCTTTCCCTCCCTCCCTTCCTTTCTTTCTCTCTCCCTCCCTCCCTCCTTTCCTCCCTCCCTTTCTCTAGGTGGTGGGACGGAGAAAGAGAGAACACGAAGAGAGTTGGGAGAGAGAAATTGCAGAAGTGGACAGGAAAAGAGAGAAGGAAAAACAAAACAATGAGAGAGAGAGAGAGAGAGAGAGAGAGAGAGAGAGAGAGAGAGAGAGAGGCAGGAGTAAGAGTAGGAGAGAAGGGATAATGGTCTCTATGATTAAAGTGAAGGTCAAGGTGTAACCAGAAAGAAAAGGACAAAAGTGCTCATATTTATTTAGGCCAGCAGTAAACGTCACGTATATAAATAGTGTATATGATTTATGAAGGGGTCATCTCATAGCAAAATAAATCTATCTCTTTAATATAAGTCTAATAATATCTCTTGTTGTTATATTATGTGTTTTAATATAAGTCTAATTCTCTTGTTCTTATATTATGTGTTTTAATATAAGTCTAATTCTCTTGTTATGTGTTTTAATATGTCTAATTCTCTTGTTATGGGTTTTAATATAAGTCTAATTCTCTTGTTCTTATATTATGTGTTTTAATATAAGTCTAATTCTCTTGTTATGGGTTTTAATGTCTAATTCTCTTGTTATGGGTTTTAATATAAGTCTAATTCTCTTATTGTTATATTATGGGTTTTGATATAACTCTAATTCTCTTGTTATTATATCATAAAACTATATATATATTTTTTTTCACATACCTCGTGTACTCGCCTCGTAGGAATGAACGTACAGTATGTGACTTACCATGAAAGATCTAGCTGAGACTACCATTTCGCTAGTAGCAAACAATATGGGAATGAACATATAAAATTACTATAGTTTTAAAATGAAATAATGAGGGTTAGAATTAAAATGGCCTATGGGTAAAGTCTTTATCATACGAGATTAGAGAGAGTGAGCGGAAACTGAGAGAGAGAGAGAGAGAGACTAGTTCATGGACACTTTTGACACTAAGCTCTCTCTCTCTCTCTCTCTCTCTGTAGAAGGTCCAACGAGTCAAAAGGAAAGAAATAGAGACACTGCTTAGGAAGGATATAAACAAAGAGAGGTGATAGTGAGAACCTGTGCAAGAGATGTAGAAAATGTAGAGAGAAAATATAATGAAATACCACAACGAGTCTACAGTAGAAGCAGAGAGAGAGAGAGAGGGAGAGGGAGAGGAGGGGAGGGGGAGGGGAAACTGCGCAGGGGGTCGAGAAGCGAAAAAAAAACCTTGAGGGTGAGAAACAGCGCATGGGATATCGAAAATTCACAGTGGAGAGATTACAAAATGGCGCAAGGAAACTAGAAGGAAAAATTGTCAGAAAACGGTACAGTGGGGTCTATCTGGTTTGTCCGTCTGTCTGTCTGTATTGTAGATGTAAAGATGGAGAGGGGAGTAGATAAATAAAGAAACAGTGCAGGAATTCTTATTAGAGCTCCGCGAAAAGGTTACTACTTTACTCTGCTAGTCTACGATCACACATATCTGGAGGGGCGCAGTTTATTTTCCCCCCGCTCGTGTGTGTGTGTGTGTGTAGTGCCCTGATGATTATAAAGTAGGCCAAATATTCCACATCCTGTCTAAAGTACAAAGATAAAATAGTACCGGCGAGCGTAATAACTCGAACGAAACTTTACGTTACCGTGACCTAATTTTATTTTTGGTTCTTTCTATAACCTAATCCAACATCCCGTATAAACATAAATAGTACTGGCGAGCCTTGCAACAATTTGACCAAACGTAACTTTACCTAACCTGACCTAACATTATTTTGGTTCATACTATAACCTAATCGCAACTTACGCAACCTACATGTCCTTCCCTTCCAAGCTTCAACAATTAAAAGCCTTGTTTGCACTGGCCATAGGGATGATAGTTGGGTCGGCCTTCCTGAGTAGATAATATTATTAGTCCTTGGTTCGACGGGGGATTTTCCTGTGACCTTATAAATCATGTGGCGATAGTCGAGATATATTATAATAGATGTTGGATGTGTGTGTGTGTGTGTAACCTTTAGAAGCACTGTAGTCCTTTCCTCTGAAAAGTTGTATCGTCTGAAGTTCGTCATAGGATACACAAGTAGACAGACAGTCTTTGTTAATTAGGATGTATAAACTAACAAGTACAGGCACAATCAAATAAACACCAACACTTTCCTCCCATCGTGCAAATAAATCAGCATCATATCAAAATGTTTATCATACAACACCTTACGTCAACTCATCAAGATCTAGAATATATATATATACTGTATATATAACAGATGAATATGTAAAGGAAATACGTAAATGATAAATATCCTCTATATGTAAATGTTTACAAGAATTGCATAAGCACCAAATCCTGGATATTGGTAACCAAACAATGCCCGCTACAAAGGGAACAAAACATGAATGACAGGAAGTACTGGGGGTGTTGGGGGCTGTGGGTGGCAGTGGGAGGTTATAGAGATGGGGGTGGGGTCTAGGGTGATAGTGGTGGTGGTGGAGGCTGGAGTTACTGTAGGCTGCCAGGCTGGTGTAGTGTGGTGGTAGGGAGTGTGGACGAGAGAGTTGTGTTGTTGTTGTGTTGTGTTGCAGTACTAGGTTGTGACGTGTAGTGTACAGAATAGCTAATCTGCTCCCCTCCCCTCTACCTTACCTTGCCTTTACTATTCTGTTCTGTCTGTCTCGTATAATTGTTTTACTATTTTATCTGTCAGTCTTTATTCTCTCTCTCTCCTCTCTCTCCTCTCTCTCTCTACGAAAACCTGGACCCATAGTAATCAAACAGTTAACAGGCAAGAAACTGTTATATACTTGGTTTTACGGGTACAGTGAGACAAGTGATAATAAAAGAGTGAAAGTGAAAATCTTATCGCCAGACGATTTGACTCAGTTGAAGAAAACCACAACAATATTTAAATACTGTATAGATTGATAATAAAACGTGAAGGAAGAATATAATATATGGTGAAGTTACTCTCTCTCTCTCTCTCTCTCTCTCTCTCTCTCTCTCTCTCTCTCTCTCTCTCTCTCTCTCTCTTAGCGAGTTGTGTGTTTAGATGTATATTATCCCAGGAGGTGAGGTGGGGTGCACTACTGTATGTGTGGCCTAGAGAGAGAGAGAGAGATAGAGAGAGAGAAACGAAAATAAAAATAAATGATACCGCATGAGAAAGAGGAAAATTAAAATACTTATAGATATCGCATGCGGATGTGGCTTATGAGAGAGAGAGAGAGAGAGAGAGAGAGAGAGATGAAGACAAGCGGAACTGATAAATAGATGTGTGTTCGGAAGAGAGAGAGTGAGAGAGAAAGAGAGAGAGAGATGAAGGAAGCGGAACTGATAAATAGATGTGTGTTCGGAAGAGAGAGAGAGTGAGAGATAGGGAGAGAGAGGAGAGAGAGAGGTTCTCAATGTTGACTTTATAAGGTAACTGTTTATTATATCAAGTATCTTCCTCCACCACCACCTCCCTCAATCCCTCCTCCTTCTCTCCTTCAATCTATTCTCCGCCTCTTTGATCTCTCCTCCTCCTCTTCCACATCTCCCTTCAATCATTCCTTCCTCCTTCTCCTTCCCTCTCTTCCTATTCTTCTCCCCCACCTCTCCTTCATTCTTCCTATTCTCCTTCTCTTCCCTCTCCTTCTCATCATCATCATCATCACTTTTTTCTTATTTCTCCTCTCTATCTCTCCTTCACTCTTCCTATTCTCCTACTCTTCTACCTCTTCCCATTCTCCCCCCTCTCCCCCTTCCCATTCTCCCCCCCCCCTCCTGCTCCCCTTAAGATTATATTATCACTTGAGATAATTATAAGCTTCTGAAGGTTGATTGATTGATTAGACTCAAAACATCATAACCACTTAAGCAGCTATATGGCCTTGTGGGGCTGGAGAGAGAGAGGTAAATGTGGAATTAATAAAATGATTTGTGAGAGAGAGAGAGAGAGAGAGAGAGAGAGAGAGAGAGAGAGAGAGAGAGAGAGAGAGAGAGAGAGAGAGAGAGAGGCAAAAGTGGAATTAATTAAATGATTTGTGAGAGAGAGAGAGAGAGAGAGAGAGAGAGAGAGGAGAGAGAGAGAGAGAGAGAGAGAGAGAGAGAGAGACCAGTACAGTATATGAGGCAAGGTCTTACATAGAGAGCAATTTGAGGAGGCTTAATTTAATACCGGTACTGTTGTAATTCCTTCAGTGCTTCCTTAACACCTTCATGCAGTTCAGAGTAATGATTGATTGATTGATTGATATTTAGAGTAATGAAGTGAAAGTGATTGGAAAATTATGTTTCTAACCCGTCATGAATCTTACATCCAGGGTAAGAAAAGAGAGACAATATATAGAAAAGGACTAAAGAAAAAAAGAAAAATTCATAAATAGTACATAAAGATGGAAAATTGTCAAAGATGAAAGAAAATTGGAGACACACATAATCTCTCCATATGAGGAAAATAGAGACTGTATATAAACAAAATTCAAGGAAATGAAGGCAAAAATAATGACAGGAAACTCACACTGTGTCCAAAAAATAAGGAAAAAATAATTCACGGATACCACCACCAGTACTGTACCACCATCATGTCCTGCAGTGCCTTCTACGACTTACTGACA
The DNA here is from genome assembly GCA_033782935.1 of Petrolisthes cinctipes. Classification (NCBI taxonomy): domain Eukaryota; kingdom Metazoa; phylum Arthropoda; class Malacostraca; order Decapoda; family Porcellanidae; genus Petrolisthes; species Petrolisthes cinctipes. The sequence continues at coordinate 29,034 of JAWQEG010005187.1, forward strand.
GTCAACCTTCTCCCTGGCAAGTGTGGCCTCAACACCTGCCCCTACCTCCTTGTCACCACCTACTGAGCTTCCCGCAGTCTCTACACCATCTGTCTTTTCGTCTTCCTCTTCGTCATCTGATCCTCTCGTGGTTTCCTCGGTCTTCTCCTTGGCCAGTGTGAGAAGACCCCACGGAGGCCTGGAGGCTGGAAGCGGGACAGGGCCTCTCCCTGGGGTGGGGGGGATGGCCACTAAAGCTGTCCCAAAACATATGGAAGGAAATTCTTCAGAGGAGGTAATAACCCAAGAAATACAGGAAAACCCACAGGAAAGACAAACCTCAGAGAATAGAGATTGTCAGGAGAAAATACAAACCCAAGACTTAAAGACACATGAAGAATTAGTAACTCCAGAGAGAAAAGTCCCAAAAGAAATAGAAACACAAGAGGAAAGTAAAACCCCTGTGGAGAGCAGAACCCCAAAGGGGACAGAAACCCTCAAAGAAACTAAAACCCCAGACGGCAGCAACCCCCAAGATATACCGGGAACCATTATAAGAACACCAGACAGAAAAATCTCAGAGGAATCAGGAACCCCAGATTCTGTCTTTGAAAGCATCTGGGAAACACAAGAAGCTGCATCAAGGGTTAAAATTTATCCTGTACAAGCTTCGTCAAGGGCTGAGACCACTGCCACTCCAAAGGGCTGTACAACTCCAGAAGGTGCTCGGAAACCCTTATTATCTGCCTTGGAGGTCTTCAGGAGAGTAGTGGAAAAGAAAGATGTTGAGGAGGTTTTCCAAGTTGACTTAGAAATCACTAAAAGCTCTTTTATAAATACTGGAAAATCTTCAGGTGGAGGAAGCTCACAAAAAGGGTCAAAAAGAGAAGCTCTAGGTGGGGGAAGTGCTTTAGAAGAGGGTGAAGAAGGTGAAGGGGAAGGCATGGAGGTAAAACTGCCTAACCCTGAGAACCTCAACTCACTATTCGCTGTAGTCAAAGCCGTGAAGAACAGGTGAAATGTCACTTATTATACAGAGTTAAAATTCCTGTCATATGATAAGGTTGAAGAACTCCAAAATACTGAATATAAACACCAAATTATTTTAGTCAATCCACAACTTGTGAATCTCTAGAGTACTTGTACTCTGTTAACCAAGAGATACAACAGGGCATTTGTTAATCATATTGTTAATAATTCCTTTAAAAACAATGCAGTTAATTTCTATGCACTTTTTTTTTTTTTTTCTTGAGTAGAGAAACCTAGAGTATTTGACTCGTATCCAATATAATTATATGTATTCTCTTTTTGCAGCCACGAGAACCTGTCAGCGCAGGAAATTGAGGTAAGTGCACATCCTGGCTTTTGTTTTGGTATTAATCTTATTGCCCGATGCCCTAATCAGTAATGAATTGGCTATGATCCAACTTTCTCCTACCTGCCATCTTCTTTGCCAATACTGTACTCTCACACCAATTTTTTATTTTATTTTATTTATTTATTTATTTTATTGTTTTTTTATTTTTTGTATACTGTACTACTTTACAAGACAGTTTTTTTGTAACAATACTTGTTGTGGATTTTACCATTACACACTACCTGTATAATATATTCAGTGCTGCATAAAGTTATTACCACAATTTTTATATTGTTTGTTTACAGACTAAATTATACAGGTGCATTTTTGCATTCATATTCATGCTGATGACTGTTTACAGAATAAGTTCAACCAACTGTCCCTGGCATTTCGGACGGACGGGGTGACATTGCGGCAGAGACTAGACCTGCAGCAACGACACAGGGACAATGCTGAGTCCAATTTCAACAGAGAATTGTCTCAATTAAGGGACTCTCTCATTGTCAGTAATTTTTCCTCTAACACTTCCTTTCTTTGGTTGATTTAATTTTTTACCCACACAATATCATACATATTTCTACTTGGGATAAGTACAATAAGTACATTATGCACAGATTATCATGCATTATCATTCACTTGTATATTTAAGATATCTCTGGAAATTCCCATCATCCAGGGTTTAATAAGATTGTTCACATAAAGTATCTTTAAGTGTGTGACTCTAACATGTCCCCCCACAGGCACTACACTCAGAATGCCTGGACACAGAGCTGGCTGATGCTGTGTCCTTGGCCCGACGCAACCTGGACATCTTAACCACCTCTAGCACCAGACTTCTCTCCAACTCTGAGGTCAGGTGGTAGGGGTGAGATGTGGGAGGGGTGAGATATGATGGTGGTGGTGGTAGTGGTTGAGAGAGATGGTAATGGTGGTGTTAGAGTGAATAAAAAATGTAGGAGGTCTGATGGTAGTGTAGTAGTAGGGTGAAGATTGAACAGAACATTCTACATTAACTATAATTATTTACCTGCAGTCATTGCATTTTTATTGGATTATGTCAGCCTCATGTTTTGTCTGTATGTTATTCATTTGGTGAGTCAGTTATGTCTTTCAGAGCCTTGAATACGGCATGATTTGTGGGACACTTTGAAGAAAATTAGCCTGTGATTGTGACAGGTTTGGGTTAGTGAGGATATGTACAATATGTATGATATATTGTCAGTACAGTACAGGAGGAATGAAATGTATACTGGATATATTAGGTGTGTATTTATTTTATTTTGTGTTGACAGGTGTGGGGGGCAGTGCAACAAGAGTGGAGGGTATCCAGGGCAGTAGAGGTGTTGTTGCTTCATGTTGACAATGTCAAACGCATGTATGAGCGGGAACACCAGGAGCTAGAGGAGTTGCGAAGGTCAGTCATTATAGGATTCTCTCCTTGCTGTAGTGTATTAATTATAACCGTAATTGTATTGAGATGGTGTTTATTATTCTGTTTATGTTCTGCCTTCAGACTACTGAATGAATACCAGATAGAGCTGCCCCTCACAACCAGTCAGCCACCACTGGATGTCCCACCCAGCCGCCGTGTCAGGGCACTTAGCCTCGCTGTATGTCAGTCCAATAGCAAGGTATGGTGTTGTGTCTCACCTTGAAGTTGTATCTGTTATAATTATATACTATGCTGTTATAATGTACAAGGCATTACTGTACATTTACCTTTATGACATTACATTCTTTTTTTACTACTGTACTGTATCTCTCAAAAGATAGATAGTACATGGTTGTGTACAGTCACTATTACACACTACCACTTACCATTGTCTTGTATCAGCCACAACAGGATTCACGTCGGACCAGCATGACCAGCGGTGGGGCGGGTCGGTCTGTGGGTGGATCCTTCACTGGGGCTCGCACCAGACGCCGGGCCTCCCTCCAGCCTGACCAACTCAAACCACTCAGAGACCAGTTCAACCTGGCCTCTGTGGTTGCCGCTGCAACTGCTGCCAACGCTGCCTCTGGGGCGAGAAGCAGCAAGGACAAGCAGGATGGGGGAGACAACACGAACAATAAGGGGTCAGTGTAGTAGAGGTAGTATAGTAACAGGAGTTTTAGTGCTAGTATTAACAGTAGATTAATATTTCTAATGCTAGGGATAGTGCTCCTCACCACAAGACATGACCAATGAAGTTTATAATAGTGATGTTATTGTAAAAATATTCCAGGCGTATTATAAACAGATTAGATACATGAGAATATATGACCCTTGTATAACCTGAGCTGGCAATTATTACAGTTGTACTACCACTTCATTTATCAAGGTATTCATCATGCATAAAACACTAATTAACTACTGGAAACGACTACAACTGTAGGTATTGATTCATATATTTCTCATGTTACTTTTCCTCTTTGTGTGTGATGAATATATATGATTGCATTCTTATGTAATCATGAAAGAAATAAAGTCTTTTTTAAACTCTTGACCATCTTCTTTTCCACTGTTTTCCCAGTACAAGTATTAGGGATTGGTTGTATTGAAGAGCTGTCTCCTCCACCTTCCATTTTTTTGTATTCATAAGTCTTCTTGTCTCTATAACATTTCTCTAGATCTTATCAACCTCAGTCTTTCTCTTTATCTTCTACCAACTGCTGCTTCCTTATTGCTTTTCATAACTCTTTTGAGAGAAAAAACAATACTGAAGAGGGAATTCCTACAAGGTTGCGAGGTCTTTAGAATCAGGATTTTCTCTCTCCCAAGAAGCCAAAGGCTCATATTCTTATGTAGGTACCATATCCTGACTCTACCCACATACATATTCCTGAAGCCATCTTTTCCCTATGTGTACAGTATGTTAGGGATCACAGAGGAAGGTACTATCAGTGAGGAGAGTGGTGAGGAGAGTACCAACCAGAACCGTCCTTTAGTGCCACCTTCTACCGCTACCAGTACCACCACCCTGACTACCACCACCACCAGTACCAGTACCACACCAGCACCAGCAATCTCTCAGTCACCATCTGGGACTGAGTTAGAGCGCAGGTACAGTGTAATGAATGATTTGCTATATTTTTTTCTGACTAGCACCAAATGGAATTGTTACATTTTTCCAAAACTATCATCAAATTGATATGTTGCCGGTATATTTTCTTGGACTAACGTCAAATTGTTTTTCACGTTATAAGGAAGCATCCTTGACAAATGAGGGTTGCCCTGTATAGAACTGTACCAGAAAAAAAAAAAAGCTTACAACCATATGATTTTCTTGTCTGTAGTAACATCTCAGATTTTTAGAGATAAAATTAATATATCAGTTTTGATTACAACTGCTATCATTACCATTGCACTACCAACCTTTTTGTTGCCACATGGAACTGAGAGCAATGTGCAAAGAAAATGATTGAACAAGGATATGACAATGACTATTGTATTGGCCGAGACACTATATGGAGTTACTCTACTGTTTGTTTTCATCATCCACCCTTTAAGTATACAGTATTGTATTCATCTCAGTCTCAGCACAGATATACTATACTGTATTTGCATTCTCTTTAAGCATTATGCAGATTCTATAGAGTTTTGAGATTTGTCATTACAATACAGTACCTTTTACCATCCATTTCATCATTCAACCCCCAGGCCAAGCCAGGACTCCATTGCTTCATCCGTCTCCCAGGAAGCTGAGGCCAGGTTTGATCCACCATCCACAACCTTTGCATCAGACCGTAAAGATAGGTAAGACTACTATAACAAGTTGTCAACACTGTTGCTTGTTTAATTGTTTTTGTATGGATGTTCATGTTAATTATTTGATATTTATAAGAATACTTTTGGCAACTGAGAAAGTAATGTGATTGTTTCTGTGTATTAAAACTATCTATTTTTTTCTATTCCCCTAATGTATAACAACTCTTGTATGAGATATCTTTTTCACCACCTTTATTTGTAATGATATTTATTATGTTATTATTTCCGCTCCCCTAGCTTGGTGTATCTAGCGGTAGATCGCATGGTTGGTGCAGCCAGTGAGTGGTGGCCATCCTCTGCCCAGAATACAGGGTCTGGTGGTCGCTACATTATCACCACCCTCCTGGCGATTCTTGTGGTGTGTGTTCTGCTTGTCTTCTGCACGGCCTCCTCAGATATTTCCGACCCTCGATGCCCCAATTGGTCCAGTATTGGCCACTTCAGGCATCCATTTGTTACAGTCCGATATCAAGGCTGCAAGCCATTTTGAGGGATTCCTTCACCTCACATCACTACTGGAGTATTAGGATTTCTGCAATTAAGTTTTTTTCATCACACACTTCAGTACCAGAGAATGAGGCTGTACTGAAGCCTCAACCTCCTTCATCACCTATTAGTACTCAAGCATCAAGAGGTACAGAGGATTCTTATGTTACACTTTGGTAATGGGGCATCAAGTCATGCTGAAGGCTTAACTTTAACATAATTCAATATTGTACTATACTGCTGGTGGCCCCTTTATTTCACTTTAGTACTGGGAGATCAGGGTGTACAGAGGGTGTCCTTTAAAGGCTGTCTGTGTCACTCTCCAGTACCAGGGCATCAGGTTGTACCAAGGGCTGCAGTCTGGAACAAATTGAGTGCAAAGTAAAGTAACGGTGAAACAAATAGAAAATGTTGAAATACAATCCCAGCCAACCCTGACCAGTGGGCATTCATAGACAGATGAGAAGTAAGTGCAGGTCACCAGCGCCATCTGCCATGACACGTTGGTCATGGTTTGCTGAGATGTGTTAATGTATTGCAATATTTTGACAATGAAAGATACAGTACTCGTCTGACTATGCTATTTGTTTCACAGTCATCAAAGGTAACTTTCCATCAGTCACTATTAGTTTCAGCATTGCAGCCTTCCCTCATGGGATTTTTCCCTCTCACCTGTATGTTATTTTTAATAGCAAGTTTTTAGTTACTGTTGGACATAGTTAGGTTTTATTAAAACAGGAACAATATATACAGAACTACTGATTCTTTTTCTGCTCCTCATGTATGCTGTTACATTAATTTTTTATTTTCTATTGGACATCTTTAATTTTTATTCAGAATGGTTCCAAAGTAATGCTACTTCTATAATGATCTGTGGTACTGTCAAAATAAACTCATATTAAACCATAGGAAACTTGAAAGAAAGTAATTGTGCTACTTACCATTTCCTGTACTTGGTATATGTTTAGGAAAATAATACAAACAAAAGTGAGACAAGAGAATCATACATGGAATGAATTTTTTTTTTATAGTTACAAAACTTCAACTACTTCATTTAGTTTCATCTATTACTTAATATATTGCATCATTATATTTCTACAATACTGTATACAGTAGGCCTACAGTATGTTCTTTTATCAACAATATACGAATTATATTATTTATCTATGGTTACTGTGTTCGTTTTGGTTTCCTCTTTTATCATTATTACAGTTACAGGTATTGTATTTTCATCTGATATTGTAATAGGCTACTTGGTACATCAAATCTGGATATACTAAAACATTGCTATGTGAGTTAAAGAAGTTGCTACTGTTCTGCCTTGGACAGCCCAGCATATTCCATGAGGGAACAATGCATCAGTTACACATGAATTAATTTGAATATACTGATAGAGTAAACCCTCGATATAACAAACCATATGCAGGTAAGGGGGGGATACTTGTTAAGGTACAAAATTATCTAAAGCCTGAGGTTGTCATTTCTAGCTCTTGTGTTGAACTTGAGAATTATGGAAGGCAAACTGTTCGTTCATATGTGTTCAGACCCAACTACAGTAGCTATATAGTAATAGTTGATTTTAGTAAGAATGCAATACAGTAAGAAAGTTTGGTACTAGACCAACAACTCTCTTTAGTTGTTGATGTTCTACCGGGGCAGAGAGATTGGAGGCAAGGTCTTTGATCCCACAATCAGTGCTGTGGGCCCAAATCCACGTTACCACAAGAGCTACAAGTGGGGCCGCACCTTCCATGAGACCAGTCCTGAAGGGACCACACTCTCCTTAGTGTGGTCCCTTAGTAGAATATAATGCTTGAGTCATACTTAATATTGTAGACTTCAGCCTTAACTGCTTGAAATTTGGTACAGTACATTGAGGTTTGTTATTTGAGGGTTTACCTTAATACTATTACATCAGTATCATCAATAAAATGCTGTTACGGATGTAGTATAACACCTCTTATTCCCATATCTGCTGTGAGCTCCTCTTCTCATTCACTCTTGTATGGTGATCTTATGTGAAATTAGAGTGTGTGATTGCTGGTTACTGAAATGTGTGATTTAGTCCCCTTTTCATAAGTCACTTTATAAGTTTCTTTTTGTTCCTTGTTAGATATCAGTAATACTTTTTATTTTCCTTCTCTGGAACATTTTTCACTTTAGTACACATAACATGGGGATAAGGTGCTGTTGGCAATTGGAGGTTGTATTTGTAGATGGTTAAATTTTGCTGCTAATCACTTTACCTCAGTCCTGGAGACCTTCAAATGCACTGGTCATGATACAGGAGATTTCTGATAGACGAGTGCAGTACGGTGTACAGTATACTGAAGTGCCACCATATCATTATCTTTATATCATTAATTGATTAGATAATTAATCTGTGTCTGTGGAGTGTAGGTTACTGTGTAGATTTCTCCAAACTGAAGCTGCTAAGAAGCCTATTATTTCACTGTACTGTATGTGGTACTGTTTTGATGCAGTGTGGATGAATTGACAACCTCCATTTCAGTAACAGCATCTATATCCCTGAGCACATTATAATATTCCATACAGTGACTGCAGTGTACTGTAGAGTTGTTTGAACATTAACAAAATATAGCATCCCTTACATTTACCCAATTTCTTAAGTTTTCTTTTGTATATTTTTTCTGTCATCTAAACTATGTGCTTAGTAACAGAACTATTTCTTCCCTTGCAGTGACAGCCGTGTTTCTCAAATAATCTTTGCTATACCTTCCTACAGTATGTGTAAAATTTGTTTCCTTTACTGAATACTTTACCAGCTGTACAAGTTGTGTCCTTTATGTTCTTTATGATTTAATCTATTTTAGTCGAGACGTGTATATGAATTGTTTTATGAGGATTTGTTAATGATTTTATGAAAACATATACAGTGTACATTAAAGAGTTGTAAATTGGCTTATATTATTGTGGTTTGTATACTTTGTTATCACAGGATTGTACAGTAGTTTACACCTCATGGGTAGGACTTGTACAAAAATTCAGACAAAATTGCTGTTACTGTATTACTCTAGACATTATATTCAGATGACTAGATATTAATTGTGAGTTGCCTATAACATACTTGTAGCCTATACATAAGAAACTTCACTTTGGAGAAGTGAAATTTCTAGTAAGAAGATTGTAATATTGGCCAATTGGAGGCTGTACAGTACTGACTCCTCCATTATCATAAGAATGGCATTATGTGCCTCAAACAGCATACTGTACTAAGGTAAGGTATATTGGTAATTTAGAGGAATCTGTAATGTCCAGTTTGCTGGTCACTATATATTGTGAGGAGGGGTAAGAACTTTCTGTAACCTCAGAGGGCTACATGACTTGTAAGGCCCAACTTGGTGGAATGCATTTCTACCATTACAATCAAAACATCACAAACCCTTCATTCATTCATGATTCAATAATAGTCTGGAAATCTTATATTTATTTAGGCTTTTGCTTTAATACCACAATATGATTCTAGAATATATGCATCACAGGACAGTAGTAATAGTTGTTAAATTTATCCTTATTTATTGTATTTTGTACTGTACCATTTATAGTGTAGAGGAGCAATTCCTCAGAAATATTGTTTCAGTACTAAAGGTTACATACCTGAAAACTGTTGGACTATCCTAGATGACTGATAGAAGGCTCCATGGAGTAATCATATTGGCTTTTGTCATCACTGAGTAAATTACTTTTTACATACTGCCATGAATGCTGTAAATACAAGTAAAAAATATAATCCATTCCAAAAGGCCATGTGTTGTATACAGTAGTCTGCTGCATTTTTCCTGGTTGATAGTAAAATGTCCACAATTTATAACTGTAAATACAGTATATTGATTTTGATTGGTTGATTCATGACTTCCAACCAATGGATGACAAACTTCAATTAATCCAAGTTAGCCTCTTCAATATCAAATGTGGACATAACCATCAGCCGCAAAATGCTGACTATAGCTTAAGCTACATACCTGCTGGCTATTTATTTGTTCCTCATGACTTTTCACTGATAAAAATAGATAATAAAGCAGAATGAATAATTATTGTCAGTACTTGATGTGAATAGTAATGAGGTAAGATGTGGGCAGACTGGAGGCTGTAGATACATCCTTATTGCCAAGAACACACCACATCATAATTATTATGTCATGGTTTCTACTAATATAAAAGGCTAGCATATGTAGGCTATGTGTGTCTCCCTCTAACAGCCATAATATTGCTAATTTCACAGTGATAATTACATACAGTTAACCTGTACATGTTGCCAGAATAGGTAATGTGCATAATGAACTGGGATATATACTTCAGAATATTCATTATAAAGAACAAAACCATTCCCCTAAAAATATCCATTATGCTGGAATATTTATCTATTATTTCAATTCTGAAATGGAAAATTGCTTTAAATTTTGCATTCAACTTTCAAATATTTAGCTAACAAACCATGTGCCTTTTGTATTTTATAAAATACTCCTGGTAACACTGAGTATGTCTACTGGTGTATACTGTAATAATTTAGAGGAATTATTGGTCACCAATTTGCCTACAACATCTTATCCTCTTTAAAACCAAGTGGTCGTGAACAATTCTGTACTGGATAATGGTGCTCTATAAAACTTTCAAATACAGTATAGCAAGTCCTACTATTATTATGCTTAACAGAATTACTGTACTGTATTATACTGTAGGCAAGTATATTCTTTCCCAAACCCACTAGATTTGGTGTGGTCACTTTGGTGTGTATCACACGGCAGTTTAGTTTAATATATGATACAGTACCAGATTATTTAGAGTAAAGTAGGACACGGAGAAAATGTTATTTATTGAATTAAATGGAGAAAGTATTCTCTGAAAACCTACCTAGGCATTTGCATTGTTAATGAAGCTAATGTACGATTCATTTTATGAACTGTTTTTATTTACCCTTGTATAGGAAGGATTGGTCTCTTTGAGGTAGGGTCTACAATGAGGGATACAGTAATATAATAATCTCAAGGAAACTTTTATTGTCACCTGTCTGGTGGTATGGTAACATTCTAAATAGTGTATATTGTACTGTAGTTGATATGGGTTCAATGTTTATCAATACAACTGTACTGTATATATAAGCCATGAGAGAAAGGAAAATAAACCTCCTGCAACTACAGTACATTATGACTTCATTTGGGTGTAGAGTTCATTTTTGTTTAACTATTAAGAAGAGGGAATGAAGAGAAAGAATGGATGCAACTGGAAAAATTTATAGTTGATGAGAATGATGTAGTAAATGGGAAAGATTGATGGCGGTAATGTGTTCCAGAGTATATATAAAAAAAAAATCTGAATCACTGAATATATGCAGCCCTAGTTTGTGTGTGTGTATATGTGTAGTCATGTGTTCTGTCCCATGATGTGTTGTGTTGTGTTGTTGAAAAGTGTTTTCATCCCTGGGTATAAAAGTTATTTGTTCCCTCATGTTCGTTTTTAGTGTTGAATATTCCTATTGCCTGTATGTGTCTGCCTTTTTGATAAGTGGTAAGTGGTCCCATACCCGTGTTGCCGTCTTTACCTCTAGCATTAGGCCTATCCACTGGTAAATACAGAAAACTTCAAATGTAAATGATTCCCCTGTATCATACCTATACAGTATATACCATCTTCTGTATTGTAAGGCACCTCTCATATTATTGTGGGTAAGTAACTTTTTCCTCGTCATCTCTACCCTTGTATGCTTTTCCCTTCCCCAGCCATACAACCTCACCCCCTCAGACATGGGATTCATTACAAGATTTTTATTACTTTGAAATTTGTCTGTTGCTATTTCTCTTAAAAGTGTGTGGGAGCTGCCAGGTGCTGAAATATCTTTTAAGTCTGTGTCACTGCTTGGCCCAGTGTGTATGAGAAGGGTTTTTCTCTTTACAGTGTGGCCAGTAATGGTACTGTACTTTAGTGTACAGAGTTCAGTTGTCACTACTGTTCTTGGTTTTGTAGGAACACTCATGGAATTGTCCGAATTTTTTTTTTTTCTCTCTCTCTCTCTTGATCGTATTTCTTTCTTTTAATAATAATCGTGCTGACAAAAACTCGCTCCTTCAAACATGTCTGGAATGTTTGAATCTCCCTTATCAGAATTGAACTTCCTAATCTTGAGCCTCAAATTTAAGTTTCTTTCATTATTGGTACGGTATACTAGACCGAGCAACGAACAAGACTGGAGGGTTGTAGTATGGAGGTGAAAGAAAGTGTTGGGGAGTCTGTACGGCCATTGGCATTAGGTAGTGTGGAAGTGATGTGACCTGATGTGTAGTTAGAGTGTTGTGGAGATAATCTTAATGTTGTTTAGGAGGGAGGTAAGATGTTGCAGTGGAGAGGTAATCATATTGGGAAGGTGAGTTTATACTGAACTTTACTTTATTGGTGGTAGTGGTTGAGAGAGATGGTGGTATTAGAGTGAATAAAACATGTAGGAGGTCTGATGGTAGTGTAGTAGTAGGGAGAAGATTGAACAGAACATTCTACATTAACTATAATTATTTACCTGCAGTCATTGCATTTTTATTGGATTATCTCAGCCTCATGTTTTGTCTGTATGTTATTCATTTGGTGAGTCAGTTATGTCTTTCAGAGCCTTGAATACGGCATAATTTGTGGGACACTTTGAAGAAAATTAGCCTGTGATTGTGACAGGTTTGGGTTAGTGAGGATATGTACAATATGTATGATATATTGTCAGTACAGTACAGAAGGAATGAAATGTATACTGGATATATTAGGTGTATATTTATTTTATTTTGTGTTGACAGGTGTGGAGGGGAGTGCAACAAGAGTCAAGCAAGGACAAGCAGGATGGGGGAGACAACACAAACAATAACGGGTCAGTGTAGTAGAGGTAGTATAGTAACAGGAGTTTTAGTGCTAGTATTAACAGTAGATTAATATTTCTAATGCTAGTCTAGTAACCTGAGTACTGGTGATGTCCTCTTTGCTATTCCTCTCCTGCATTTCTTACCATTGTCCTCACATGAATGTGTAACTACTAGAGAATATTTTTAATCCCTTGCTATGCAATTGATGATCAATACTTCACTGTTATTTCTACACTTAGTCATGATGTATGGTGGAAGTTAAGATGTGTTGTGGATTGTAAGTATACATAAAGGTTGCCTGCTACAACTTGAACAAGTTTCCTGGGTTAGTAGATATGGTAGTGAAGATGTTGGGTGAGTAGGCAGGAATGGGCATTACCAGAGATCAGTTTCTAAATTTCTGTCGGATTTTTTCTAGTGATCAGTTCCTAAATTTGTCTTTTTCTGAGTAAAATTATGAATGAATGTAGTGCTGTCCTGATAACCCAAATGTAAGGGACAGACAGAAATCAAACTAGAACAAGGGTTTCAGCTGATACTTTGTTAATTAATAAGATTCTCTCCTTGCTGTAGTGTATAAATTATAACCTTAATTGTATTTGAGATGGTGTTTATTATTCTGTTTATGTACTGCCTTCAGACTACTGAATGAATACCAGATAGAGCAGCCCCTCACAACCAGTCAGCCACCACTGGATGTCCCACCCAGCCGCTGTGTCAGGGCACTTAGCCTCGCTGTATGTCAGTCCAATAGCAAGGTATGGTGTTGTGTCTCACCTTGAAGTTGTATCTGTTATAATTATATACTATGCTGTTATAATGTACAAGGCATTACTGTACATTTACCTTTATGACATTACATTCTTTTTTTACTACTGTACTGTATCTCTCAAAAGATAGATAGTACATGGTTGTGTACAGTCACTATTACACACTACCACTTACCATTGTCTTGTATCAGCCACAACAGGATTCACGTCGGACCAGCATGACCAGCGGTGGGGCGGGATGGTCTGTGGGTGGATCCTTCACTGGTGCTCGCACCAGATGCCGGGCCATCCTCCAGACTGACCACCTCAAACCACTCAGAGACCAGTTCAACCTGGCCTCTGTGGTTGCCGCTACCTCTGGGGTGAGAAGCAGCAAGGACAAGCAGGATGGGGGAGACAACACGAACAATAAGGGGTCAGCGTAGTAGAGGTAGTATAGTAACAGGAGTTTTAGTGCTAGTATTAACAGTAGATTAATATTTCTAATGCTAGGGATAGTGCTCCTCACCACAAGACATGACCAATGAAGTTTATAATAGTGATGTTATTGTAAAAATATTCCAGGCGTATTATAAACAGATTAGATACATGAGAATATATGACCCTTGTATAACCTGAGCTGGCAATTATTACAGTTGTACTACCACTTCATTTATCAAGGTATTCATCATGCATAAAACACTAATTAACTACTGGAAACGACTACAACTGTAGGTATTGATTCATATATTTCTCATGTTACTTTTCCTCTTTGTGTGTGATAAATATATATGATTGCATTCTTATGTAATCATGAAAGAAATAGTCTGTTTTAAACTCTTGACCATCTTCTTTTCCACTGTTTTCCCAGTACAAGTATTAGGGATTGGTTGTATTGAAGAGCTGTCTCCTCCACCTTCCATTTTTTTGTATTCATAAGTCTTCTTGTCTCTATAACATTTCTCTAGATCTTATCAACCTCAGTCTTTCTCTTTATCTTCTACCAACTGCTGCTTCCTTATTGCTTGTCATAACTCTTTTGAGAGAAAAAACAATACTGAAAAGGGAATTCCTACAAGGTTGCGAGGTCTTTAGAATCAAGATTTTCTCTCTCCCAAGAAGCCAAAGGCTCATATTCTTATGTAGGTACCATATCCTGACTCTACCCACATACATATTCCTGAAGCCATCTTTTCCCTATGTGTACAGTATGTTAGGGATCACAGAGGAAGGTACTATCAGTGAGGAGAGTGGTGAGGAGAGTACCAACCAGAACCGTCCTTTAGTGCCACCTTCTACCGCTACCAGTACCACCACCCTGACTACCACCACCACCAGTACCAGTACCACACCATCACCATCAATCTCTCAGTCACCATCTGGGACTGAGTTAGAGCGCAGGTACAGTGTAATGAATGATTTGCTATATTTTTCTCTGACTAGCACCAAATGGAATTGTTACATTTTTCCAAAACTATCATCAAATTGATATGTTGCCGGTATATTTTCTTGGACTAACGTCAAATTGTTTTTCACGTTATAAGGGAGCATCCTTGACAAATGAGGGTTGCCCTGTACAGAACTGTACCAGAAAAAAGAAGAAGTTTACAACCATATGATTTTCTTGTCTGTAGTAACATCTCAGACCTTTAGAGATAAAATTAATATCATTACCATTGCACTACCAACCTTTTTGTTGTCACATGGAACTGAGAGCAATGTGCAAAGAAACTTATTGAACAAGGATATGACAATGACTATTGTATTGGCCGAGACACTATATGGAGTTACTCTACTGTTTGTTTTCATCATCCACCCTTTAATTATACAGTATTATATTCATCTCAGTCTCAGCACAGATATACTATACTGTATTTACATTCTCTTTAAGCATTATGCAGATTCTATAGAGTTTTGAGATTTGTCATTACAATACAGTACCTGTTACCATTCATTTCATCATTCAACCCCTAGGCCAAGCCAGGACTCCATTGCTTCATCCGTCTCCCAGGAAGCTGAGGCCAGGTTTGATCCACCATCCACAACCTTTGCATCAGACCGTAAAGATAGGTAAGACTACTATAACAAGATGTCAACACTGATGCTTGTTTAATTGTTTTTGTATGGATGTTCATGTTAATTATTTGATATTTATAAGAATACTTTTGGCAACTGAGAAAGTAATGTGATTGTTTCTGTGTATTAAAACTATCTATTTTTTTCTATTCCCCTAATGTATAACAACTCTTGTATGAGATATCTTTTTCATCACCTTTGTTTGTAATGATATTTATCCTGACTCTACCCACATACATATTCCTGAAGCCATCTTTTCCCTATGTGTACAGTATGTTAGGGATCACAGAGGAAGGTACTATCAATGAGGAGAGTGGTGAGGAGAGTACCAGCCAGAACCGTCCTTTAGTGCCACCTTCTACCGCTACCAGTACCACCACCCTGACTACCACCACCACCAGTACCAGTACCACACCATCACCATCAATCTCTCAGTCACCATCTGGGACTGAGTTAGAGCGCAGGTACAGTGTAATGAATGATTTGCTATATTTTTCTCTGACTAGCACCAAATGGAATTGTTACATTTTTCCAAAACTATCATCAAATTGATATGTTGCCGGTATATTTTCTTGGACTAACGTCAAATTGTTTTTCACGTTATAAGGAAGCATCCTTGACAAATGAGGGTTGCCCTGTATAGAACTGTACCAGAAAAAAGAAGAAATTTACAACCATATGATTTTCTTGTCTGTAGTAACATCTCAGACCTTTAGAGATAAAATTAATATATCAGTTTTGATTACAACTGCTATCATTACCATTGCACTACCAACCTTTTTGTTGCCACATGGAACTGAGAGCAATGTGCAAAGAAAATGATTGAACAAGGATATGACAATGACTATTGTATTGGCCGAGACACTATATGGAGTTACTCTACTGTTTGTTTTCATCATCCACCCTTTAAGTATACAGTATTATATTCATCTCAGTCTCAGCACAGATATACTATACTGTATTTGCATTCTCTTTAAGCATTATGCAGATTCTATAGAGTTTTGAGATTTGTCATTACAATACAGTACCTTTTACCATCCATTTCATCATTCAACCCCCAGGCCAAGCCAGGACTCCATTGCTTCATCCGTCTCCCAGGAAGCTGAGGCCAGGTTTGATCCACCATCCACAACCTTTGCATCAGACCGTAAAGATAGGTAAGACTACTATAACAAGATGTCAACACTGATGCTTGTTTAATTGTTTTTGTATGGATGTTCATGTTAATTATTTGATATTTATAAGAATACTTTTGGCAACTGAGAAAGTAATGTGATTGTTTCTGTGTATTAAAACTATCTATTTTTTTCTATTCCCCTAATGTATAACAACTCTTGTATGATATATCTTTTTCACCACCTTTGTTTGTAATGATATTTATTATGTTATTATTTCTGCTCCCCTAGCTTGGTGTATCTAGCGGTAGATCGCATGGTTGGTGCAGCCAGTGAGTGGTGGCCATCCTCTGCCCAGAATACAGGGTCTGGTAGTCGCTACATTATCACCACCCTCCTGGCGATTCTTGTGTTGTGTGTTCTGCTTGTCTTCTGCACGGCCTCAGATATTTCCGACCCACAATGCCCCAATTGGTCCAGTATTGACCACTTCGGGTATCCATTTGTTACAGTCCGATATCAAGGCTGCAAGCCATTTTGAGGGATTCCTTCACCTCACATCACTACTGGAGTATTAGGATTTCTGCGATTAAGTTTTTTTCATCACACACTTCAGTACCAGAGAATGAGGCTGTACTGAAGCCTCAACCTCCTTCATCACTTTTTGGTACTCAAGCATCAAGAGGTACAGAGGATTCTTATGTTACACTTTGGTAATGGGGCATCAAGTCATGCTGAAGGCTTAACTTTAACATAATTCAATATTGTACTGTACTGCTGGTGGCCCCTTTATTTCACTTTAGTACTGGGAGATCAGGGTGTACAGAGGGTGTCCTTTAAAGGCTGTCTGTGTCACTCTCCAGTACCAGGGCATCAGGTTGTACCAAGGGCTGCAGTCTGGAACAAATTGAGTGCAAAGTAAAGTAACGGTGAAACAAATAGAAAATGTTGAAATACAATCCCAGCCAACCCTGACCAGTGGGCATTCATAGACAGATGAGAAGTAAGTGCAGGTCACCAGCGCCATCTGCCATGACACATTGGTCATGGTTTGCTGAGATGTGTTAATGTATTGCAATATTTTGACAATGAAAGATACAGTACTCGTCTGACTATGCTATTTGTTTCACAGTCATCAAAGGTAACTTTCCATCAGTCACTATTAGTTTCAGCATTGCAGCCTTCCTTCATGGGATTTTTCCCTCTCACCTGTATGTTATTTTTAATAGCAAGTTTTTAGTTACTGTTGGACATAGTTAGGTTTTATTAAAGCAGGAACAATATATACAGAACTACTGATTCTTTTTCTGCTCCTCATGTATGTTATTACATTAATTTTTTATTTTCCATTGGACATCTTTAATTTTTATTCAGAATGGTTCCAAAGTAATGCTACTTCTATAATGATCTGTGGTACTGTCAAAATAAACTCATATTAAACCATAGGAAACTTGAAAGAAAGTAATTGTGCTACTTACCATCTCCTGTACTTGGTATATGTTTAGGAAAATAATACAAACAAAAGTGTGACTAGAGAATCATACACATGGAAGCCACAAGGTGCGGCGCGGTGCGGCAACGCCGCAGGGTGTGACAAAAAAAAAAAAAAAAAAATAGCCAAACAAAAAATAAAAATAACCAAACAAAAAAGTAATCCCAAAGAAAAATTAAAAATAACAAAACAAAAATAAAAATGACCAAACTTAAACAAAAAATTAAGCAAAAATAACCAACCAAAAGAAAATATCTTAGGCACTTAGTCCCTATGAAAATAAGCGGGAAAGAAGGAAGGAGAAGGCAACATCAGGCCATAGATGTGATATTATTATTTATTATTTTGCATTTTCTGGGTATTACATATTGCTTTCCATCCTTCTGTCTGCCCCAAACTTTTCCCCAAGGCACCAAGAAGGGTTAGAATAATGTTAAATAAGTGGAATTAACGTTTAAATAAGCGAAATTAATAAGTGTTAATAATTATTATATGGATTAATATTCATAATGGATTTGAACAAGAATTAAGGGTTATAATAAAAGTGTTAAATAAGCATCGTGTGGCCTATAACAAGTGGAAATAAACGTGTATTTATCCCGTTTCTTGAATAATGGATTCCGGCTACAATAAAATGAAGGTAAGGATGGATTCGTATTTTATTTTTATTTTATTTATTTTTTATTTATTTTTTTTTATCTACTAATTAAAGTTTTTTTTTTTTCGCAGGGGATTTAGAGGATATAATAATAATAATAATAGTTTCCATTTAGTTTGAAATCCTTGGCTCATTGTGAGGTAACTAATTATATATAACTTTTAAATCCCTATTAAGGGGGTGCGGGAATAGGGGACCGGACAGGCTTGGGGGTGGGGGGTGCGGGTTTTTTTTTGGGGGGGGGAGGGGGGTTGGGAGTAGGGAGACAGGCTTGGGGTCGGGTGGGTTTTGGGGGGTGCGGGAATAGGGGACAGGCTTTCTACCCACCCCAATTAATTAAGCCTGTCCCCATATTCCTGCACCCCCCCAGTCCCCAACTCCCGCACCCCCTTAAAGGAACATAATAAAGGCATATAAAAGTCTGTATAGCTGTAACTTACAAAAAATTACATGAAACAGCTGGAATTCACAGTCATGAAAAAAAAATACTCCAGTGTCTCATTTATGACGCTGATTGATTGATTGATATTAAGGGGGTGCGGGAGTAGGGGACTGAGGGGGTGCAGGAATAGGGGGACAGGCTTTAGGGGGGGGGGACTGAGGGGGTGCAGGAATAGGGGGACAGGTTTGAGGGGGTGCAGGAATAGGGGGACAGGCTTGGGGTGGGGACTGAGGGGGTGCAGGAATAGGGGGACAGGCTTGGGGGGGGGGGACTGAGGGGGTGCAGGAATAGGGGGATAGGCTTGGGGGGGGGACTGAGGGGGTGCAGGAATAGGGGGACAGGCTTGGGGGGGGGACTGAGGGGGTACGGGAATAGGGGGACAGGCTTGGGAGGGGGGGGGGGACTGAGGGGGTGCGGGAATAGGGGGACAGGCTTGGGGTGGGGGGGGACTGAGGGGGTGCGGGAATAGGGGGACAGGCTTGGGGAGGGGGGGAACTGAGGGGGTACGGGAATAGGGGGACAGGCTTGGGGAGGGGGGGGACTGAGGGGGTACGGGAATAGGGGGACAGGCTTAGAGGGGGACTGAGGTGGTGTGCTGGATAGGGGGACAGGCTTAATTGGGGTGGGTAGAAAGCCTGTCCCCTATTCCCACAACCCCCTTACCCCTTCCCCCCCCCCAAGCCTGTCCCCCTTATTCCCGCACCCCCAAAAAAACCCCACACCCCCCTAACCCTCCGCAAGCCTGTCCCCCTATTTCCGCACCCCCTTAAACCCCGCCAGTGAGGTCATATGGCGCCAGAGGAAGAATGGGTAAATATCTATTCTATTGCTGCTTTCTATTACCATGTTTTTACCTTCTTTATCCACTAATTTATAACATTCTAGGTAAAGGTACAGAAGTACTTCATTCACTATATTATATATTTTAGTATCATTACCCACTATTTTCGACCATTCTATGACACTTTTCATCTATTGTGTTTCTCTCGGAGAAGGGGGCCCCGTTTTCGAGATATGCCCCGTCTTACAAACATAATTTGGAACCTAACCTAACCTAACCTAACCTAGACCACAGCAGACTACCAGGACCTAACCTAGGCAAACTACCGGGACCTAACCTGGGCAAACTACCGGGATATAACTGTCGTAAAGTACCAGAACCTGACCGCGGCAAAATACTGGGACCTAGCCGGATCTGGCAACACTGCTACAAAACTGCAATAGTCTAGATAAATACCGAAGAAGGTGATTGATAGTAAGCACAGGAGAGTTAATGGGACTTTTTACTGTGACTGTATGTTAGCCTGATTGTGTGGGGTGTATGCAAGGACATCCGTGGTATAGACGATGGCCTGGCAATGGTACGACGACTCTGTTGATTGTCTATGGAGCCGTTGTCAACACCATGAATGTTCATGCATACGGAACTGTGTATTTCAGGAGGCCATTAACCGGTTAGGTCTGGAGGCAGCGAGGGTGGAACAAGAGAGGATAACAGAGGAGGCAGAGGCAGAGCAACATAGCCTGGTGCTGGAAAAGATGAAACAACAGATCCGGCAACTGCAACACCAGCTGGAGGAGACGGAAAGCCGCACCCGCCTAGTACGACACAAGCTCACCCAGTGTCACGCCCTCAAGACACAACAGCGGGAGTCAGTGAGGAGGACCGTGACCCGACTCATGCACCTACAGCAGGAGGCCAATGAAGCACAAGCATGGACCAAGAAGGCTGAGGAGGTGTGTATGTAAGGAATATAAAAAAATAATAAATAACTTATATCAAATAAATTATAAAAGGGAAAAGAAAGAAAAAAAAGATAAAAAGATAAGTAAAAATAAAATAAATAAATAAACTGGATGGTATGAACCTCCAAAAGGAAGCATGGAGCAAAAAGGCTAATCAGGTGTGTATATATGTATATATATATATATATATACACTAGAAATCTACTCATAACAAAGCAAGAGGTTTAATAGAATAGCTAGAAAAGAACCAGGGTATTCTTGTCTACTAGAGTAAGAAAATGAAACAAAACACTTTATAAGTAACATTCAACTTCCAATTATCATCTGGAATAAATTTAGTACTGTACTAACAAATGGGAAACTTGAAAGATTAATTTTAACATCTCAGGAAAACTACAGTAGGCTTGTTTGCCCATTTAAAAAAACTAAACTGAACCTAACGCATATTTTTCTTTTGGAGGTTCATACTGTACTATGTTACTTATAAAGTGTTATGTTTCATTTTCTTACTCTAGTAGACAAGAATGCCCTGGTTCTTTTCTAGCTATTCTATTAGACTTTTTGCTTTGTTATGAATAGATTTCTAGTGTTTCTAAAGTGGTAGTTACCAACCTGTATAAATGTGTATGTAATTGATGGTGTTTAGTATGTAAGAATTTGTATGTGGAAGGTAATACAGTTACACCAGCTCTCAAATAATAAAACTTTAATAGATTTTCAAATTGTTTATCACAGGTTGCTGCAGCAGGTCACAAGAAAATGAATGCCTGGAACAAGATGGCTCATCAAGGCCTCAAGAAGACACACCAGCAGGTTGCTCTGGAGGAAGCCCATGCTAGAGTTGCAGCACTGAGGGGACAGGCGGAGGCTAGGCATGGTGTGCACGCCAAGGTGGCCAAACTTCGGTTACAAGTGCAACAACTCAGAAAAGTCAACATTTGGCTCGAACAAGAGGTAGATTGAAGCATTCAGACCCTTTGGCTCATGTTCAAGAATATTCTTGGTGTATACGATGGCATGGTAATGGTACGATGACTCCATAGACAAACAGAACAATTGTACCACCATCATTACCCCCATAAATGTTCTTGCATTCTGACCCTTGTTGTAATACCAGTACCATAGGCTGTAATGCCCATTTTTTACTTTTAGTAATGTGACAATACAAGTAACTATCCTTAGCCCTCGCTTTTATTACATGTGCTCCACCTTTGACCTCAGTATTGTGACTTAAGCTCTTAATTCTATACAGTACTCAGGTTTTGGTACTCTTATACATCACCTTATCCCTCAGAATTTTGTATTGTACGTTACTGCCATGTTTAACTCTAAACAACTTCACAGGCCATAGAACACAACAAGAAGCTAGCAGGGATGGAGACTGAGGTGGAACGTGTCAACCAAGACATCCGCCTCTACCAGAAACGGGAGTTGTCACACCTCACCCGTCTCAGGCTTGATAAAGAGAAGGTATAATAATAGTCTTTTGGGTTTGTATTATAGAGGTACAGAGTGTACTGTAGTATGGTAATTGGCACAAATTTGATCTTTCTCTTTGTTATTGTTTGGATCATGGACTCCAGACTGTTAGTGCACAAAGATAGTTTTTTCTGTGACATGATTAATCATCAAGCTTCAATTAAAGCTAATTATACACTGTACAATATGAACCGTTGTTTTTTAATTGTTTGATATAGGTTTATCTTTAGGATATCATTAATGCTTCTCTTTGATAAGAAAAATAGTTTCTGTAGGCCAATGAATAGTGAAGTTAGTGCTATTATTGATCTTGTTGCTTTAGAAAAAACTCAGAAAATGTAAGGGTAACTCCTCCAACTGTATTTCAATGACCCAGCATATCAAGCTGTTCATTTATCATTGGCTTACAAAGACAGGTTGGGACATTGGGCTGGCCAAGCCTTCTTTATCATTGTATGAGAAAAGATTAATACACAATATCATATGGGTGTGAAACTTTTGTGTGGCATGAGTATTAAAAATGAAGAGTGAGAACTTAAGAGATCAGTGAGAACTGATAGGGTAAGAAATAAATGTAAAGAGCAAAATTGTTTGATCAGAGAAGAGAGGAAAGCGTTCTGAGATGAAATGAACATGTGGAAAGAATGAATGAAACTTAGAGTAGTGAAAAAGGTGTATGAGGTCGATTATGCTCAGCTGTGGTCATGTTTATATGGCAGCTCCATACATATATATAATTATAATAATACTGTCTATGAACGTGTCTTCAAAAAATTTCCCAGCCTCAATTACTTATTAGTTTGTATATATAAGATACTCCATGGTAGGCCTACCCTTCCTTCTTTACTAAAACATACAGTACAATGTTCAATATTTACTGAATATTACATGGGAGAAATTAACCTTACCACTTTCACTCAGGTCTCTGCTAACAATGCTAGACTAGCTGCAGAGTTAAGTCAGCTGGAGAAGGAGGTGACTCACATGAAGGATGCATTGGAGGGCCACCAAAACAATTAGTTCTTTCATGTTCATGGAGTAAGTTTTTCACAGTTGATTTGTAGACATCCAGAGGACTGCCCAATAGGGATTGGTCAAGGCAGAAAAACTAAAAGATTCTAGGTTTATTTCCACATTCCTGGTTTCCTTCTCAATGTCTTTCCGTTACCATATCCCAGCCTCTCCCATAAGCTGTCCCTTTAAGATGACAATTTTGATTAATTTGATGGTGCAAATAAGTCGGAGGTTTTAGAGCCAGGGATGTTGGAGTATCATGGACAGCTTTTTTGTTTTGTTCAGTATCGTAAAGAAAAATAGGTTCATATGGCTTTGTATTTATTTAGTTGTATGAGCCAGTATATATATAAACTTTTCAGTACTTCCACTTTTCAACATTCCCTGTCAGTTATCCAAGTTCATTCAGAAATAGAATTTTGTTTTTTTCTGCTCATAGAGGTCAGTTTACTGTAACTACGTGGTTTGTGGTGAACTATTGTTTATTTACTCTCTTTGGAACTTGACACGTGCTTAGGCTATGCTCCATAGCCATGTACTGTGTGTTGAGAGGATGAAAAACAGCCAAATACTTCATGCTAATGGAAGAAACATAGCCTAACGTTCTGGTAATACTGTACTTTATTGTGATATATGTATGATGAAGGTGCACTGTATGCAATCAACACAGTAGCAACAGTGAACACAATAAAAGACCCGGCAAACCATCCCATATAAAGAAAGCTTGTGTTAAGGTGGTGGTGTGTTGTCTGCGAATTGATGTGCTACCAAATAGATCCCCCTACTCCCATAGTCTGTTTATTGGCATAATTTGGCACCCTTATCAGTTGACCCCTTTATTAAAATATGGATTAATTATTATGATTGCAACTGTACATTCACACTGTTAGCTGAGAAAATTTTTAAACTGTGGTGAGAAAATTTTCCTTAATGAGCCCAGTGATTATTCCCTGACCAATTATTCCCCCGGTGACAGTAGTAGCAAAAATTTGCAAGGGTCCGCCCTGGCACTTGCCTATTAACTGTTTCGTTAATATTACTCCCACCTTCTCTCTGTTATTCCTGAATTGTAATAGTAGTCCGGCTGATGCTAGGTAGATGAAATTACAACTTGTATTATAATTACAGAAGCACAATTACAACTTCTCTGTATGTTGTTTGGGGGAATATATTTGGTGTCTGAACCCTAATTGTCGAGCCTTAATGTTGTTTGGGGTGTAATCTTTTGCGTGTGAAATGAATGCTACTAATTCCTCTAAACAATGCATCAAACCTGATCGTCTACAGGCTTTTCTTCCACCTTCCTCATCTCCTCGAGTGGGGAGTTAGAGACTTGAGCCACAAAAACGTGACTTGCGAGAAACTTCGAGAGCCTCGGGCAACACAAACTCACTCACTCGATGTTTGGTGTATTTTTAAAAACTTATTCTTCTCTTTCATTCTTTTTTGTGACCTTCTTCAGTACATACAGGATGACATTAATCTATTATATGTTTGAAGTTTCAGTTTATTTATTTCTTGCTGTTCTGTGTACTAAACACACACACATACATACAGGTTGTGTGATACTGTTTTGACATTCTACAACCTCTCCAGTTAGGACAGGAAGATTTTATTTTTTACATGTACAGGTATTAAGTATTTGGTTTCTGTGACTGATGGTAAATGTTCACAGGCAACAATTATTATAAAGGGTTCATATGAATGGCTGAAGCTCATTCTTTTCCCTGGTGTTTGGAGACATGTATCAGCCAATCCTACCTTGCATCTGCTTGACCAGCTCATCACTACTAACACCTGAATGGCGAGCTGATCCCATGTTGTATTAATACTTTGATAATTTCGGTGTGCTTGCAAAAATTAAGGAGATTAGCAGTTGTAATCCCTGAAACAGATGTCAACCTGTGGAACTGACATGGCCAGCAGAATTGTAGTCCACTGAGTTTCATTAAGTTTATGATCTCCAGTACCTTTCCTTCCTCATCTCTCTTTTCTTTTCTTCTCTTCCTTCTTTCCTTATCCACTTCTAATATTCTAGTCCCTATACCTACCCATTAGTCCCAGCCTCCTTTAATTTTATTCCTCCGCCCTTCCTTTCCCTCATTTTCATTATCTTCTGCGGTCATTTCCCGTCCTTTCTTCTGCATTGCAACGTACTCCCTTCCTTCCTTGCCCTTCTAAGTCTCCCTCCAGAGTCACACCTAATCTCTGCCTCTTCTTTATATACTGAAGGTTTGAGTGGCGAGTATAACAATGTAGGACTGGGCCCAGTGGGGCTGACACTATTCTCTGTGAATATTAGTTATCCCCCACTGGGCTAGAATAAAGATTGTTGTAGGATCTGGTCACTTTCTAGTGGATTTGACGAGATCTGCCCACATGGATTAAAAATCCACGTGAGGTGTACTGCAACCGGAGGCCCCCCCCCCCCCTTTTTTTTTTTCCACTGCTGTGTGGACCGCCAGCACACGGGGGTGCATTTCCCTTTGCATGCAGCTGTGTAAACTCCCTCCCCCTTTTGGTCCCTTCAGGGCTGGTCTCGTGGAAGGTGCGGCCCCACTTGTAGCTCTTGTGGTAACGTGGACTTGGGCCCATAGCACTGGCTGTGGGATCAAAGACCTTCCCTCCAATCTCCCTGGTGGTCAGAGGCCCCCAGACTCCCTGGTCCAGTAAGCTCTGGTCCCATTTTTCCCTGGGATGTGCTTCAGTAGCCCAGGCATATAGGGCCAGCCCCTCCTTTATTTTAATTTGTTTTTTCACTGCGACCAGAGTGTACCAGGGGTCTGTGGGGCAGGAGGCCATTCTGCCCCGGGAGAACAACAACAACAACAACAACAGTAATAATGTAGGACTGAGTGGGAGGCTGCCAAAGTAGTTTTTTTCCTTCTCAGATGCTGGGACAATGTTATTTTATTGTATTAGTTTTTTCAATCAGTGCCGTAATGGGGTCTGGGTCTCTTGTGGTATGGCCTGCCGGGTGGAGGGGAATTATTAGGGTGTTTTAATGTCCATGGCATTTGGGCCCAAGGCAGTGTGTGGGTGCGTCGGATGGAAGTGTAGAATAGTGGTGGGGCGTGATGTCTTACATAGGATAGAGGCAGGTTCTGGCACACACACTGGTAGGCCAGTTCCTGAAGGGACAGCTCACTTTGCAATATACCTACAGCATCATTCCACTGAATGGGGTTAGCATGTGTAAAGTTCCGCAGAAACTCATTCACAATATTTTCTTTCACTTTCCTCAGCAGTGATCTTACACAAAACAAAAATTCCCTCACTTCTTGTTCATCCCGCTCCACTTCTATCTTAGATCCACTCGCGCTACTGCGCCCCATGACCAAGTGCTTCCGGGTGTAATAATCAAACCCAGCCACCAGAAACCAGCCACTCTCAGGGCTGTTCTCAGCCAGGTAGTAATACCTGATTTTATAGTTCAACTTACGTAACCCCTCACTGTCCTCCTGAGTCAACAATCCAGGAATACGGAAGTGGTTTTCATGGTGTAAATGTTGCCTGATAATGAAGGGTAAAACCAATGGATT
Organism: Petrolisthes cinctipes; assembly: GCA_033782935.1. Lineage (NCBI taxonomy): Eukaryota > Metazoa > Arthropoda > Malacostraca > Decapoda > Porcellanidae > Petrolisthes > Petrolisthes cinctipes. The sequence goes on from JAWQEG010005187.1 coordinate 55,774, forward strand.
CCTCTGACGGGCTCGTACACGGGGCAGTAGGGTATCACCATGTCGATTGTGACAATGCTCCCCACAGTTGATTTTACATTTTATAATATATCCCCTTAAGTTATCATCATTGCCATCAGCACTGCTTCCACAGTTTGCATTGCATTTGTGGTTTCTAATTATGGTATCAGTTGCTATATTGTTATTGTGGAGAACATGGACTAGCGTGTGAAAGTTGCTTGTGAAGAAGCACCACCCTTCACGACCCATGTTGATTGCAGCATACACATATGGGTATAAATGGCCACCATTATGTACATCCATTGTGTTGCTATATATCTCCACGACAACCTGTGCTTCATTCTTCAACAGTTCTACTATGGAGGGTATGAATTCCATCTCCTGTGCCTGTATGGGACTCTGGTAGAGCAATTTGACAGACAGGAGCTGGCTGAGCTTTATCACACTATGTGATGTCACCATGGCAAGCACAGATTCCACTTTCTCATCACCTTCCTCATTCTCCACCACGGCCAGCACCACATTGTTTGTCACTTCCATGAAGAAATGTTTGCTGATATTGCCAGATAAGTTGAAATTCATGATTGTTTCCACTGATCAAATACTATGGCATAATATTATATCACAGGCTTCTGTGATAGACAGCTGTCACCTCTCTTGTAACCTATACCAGATATATGTAGTGAAGCTGGAGCAAGTATAAAGAATCATACAGTAAAGGACCTCAGTGAGTGTGTTGGTGAATTTTGTAATGATACTGACTGGTATTGTAGTAAGTCTTCACTGCCATCATACACTACAATAGCTGCACATCTTCACTACCCATCATGCATCTTAACTACCACTACCCACCATCTTGACTTTCACCACACTTCATTACTCAATATACATCTTCACTGCCCACCACATCTACCCACCTCACATCTTCACTACCCACCACATCTTCACTACCCATCATATTTTCACTATTCACCACATTTTTCACTATCACTAACACCATACAACTTCAAATACAAAGAATACAAAGGAAGTACAGGCAACAGGAGGCCCATGGTTCCTCAAGCTGTCTGGAGGCCCATGGTTAACTACAGTACGTTAATCTGTACTACGTGTTGAAGGAAAGGATCAATAAAGGACAAGGCTCCTCCCCACCCACCTCTCCCACCGGGTATCATCACCTCAAATCTTCACTCCCTATATATCACTTCTTCACTACCCACATCAAATCTTCACTGCTTACCATATCTTCACTACCCACCACATCTTCACTACCCATCACATCTTTACTACCCACCTCATGTTCACTATCACTAACCACCATACATCCTCACTACCCAGCACACATCTTTACTACCCACCTCATGTTCACTTCCAACACGCATCTTTGCTACCACCTCACATCTTCACTACCACTTCACATCTTCACTACCACTTCACATCGTCACTACCAATAACCACCATACATCCTCACTACCCATCACACATCTTCCCTTCTTCCACCCACCACACATCTTTACTACCACACCTCATCTTCACTATCCATCACACACATGCACACAGGGAGGGAAAGAGGAAAGAAGAGATTGAAGGCCCAAGAAAAGAAAGTAGGTGATGGTGGTGGAGAGATAAAACACAGATGGAGGAAAGTAAAAAAAAAAAAAAATGGAGGAAATTGAGGTGGTGGAGGGTGGAGGTAGGGAAGGATACGAAGGAGAAGAAGGTGGAGGAGAAGGAAATTGTGGTGGTGGAGGGTGGAGGTAGGGAAGGGTGGGTAAATGGGTGAGGAGGCAGGATGAAGTATATAGGAAGATGTAGGAGGGAAAGAGAGGGAGTGAGAGTGAGTAGGAAGACCCAGGGGAGAGAGAGGCAGAAAGGATAAGAGAGAGGCAGAAAGGATGAGAGAGAGAAAGAGAGAGGCAGGAAGGATGAGAGAGAAGCAGAAAAGATGAGAGAAAGAGAGAGGCAGAAAAGATGAGAGAGAGAGAGATAAAGAGAGGCAGAAAAGATGAGAGAGAGAAAGAGAGGCAGGAAGGATGAGAGAGAAGCAGAAAAGATGAGAGAGAGAAAGAGAGGCAGGAAGGATGAGAGAGAGAAAGAGAGAGGCAGAAAAGATGAGAGAGAGAGAGAGATAAAGAGAGAGGCAGAAAAGATGAGAGAGAAAGAGAGGCAGAAAGGATGAGAGAGATAAAGAGAGGCAGAAAGGATGAGAGAGGCAAAAAGGATGAGAGAGATAAAAAGAGAGGCAGGAAGGATGAGAAAGAGAAAGATAGAGGCAGAAAAGATGAGAGAGAGAAAGAGAGAGGCAGGAAGGATGAGAGAGATCAAGAGGAAGGTCTCAGTAATGGACTCAATATACGGCAAATTTCCTCCACTCCTCCTTTACCTCCCTCTCTCTCTCTCTCCCTCATTCACTCATTCTCTTCCGCGTTCGCTCATTTTATTACTTGTGTGTGTATGTGTGTTTTACGTATTTTTCCATTCCATTCTTTGTAGCCCTCTTAAACTCCCCTAGTCAGCCTCTCTCTCTCTCTCCGCTCTCCTCCATTTCCCCTGCCTTTCCTTTCCTCCATGCAACACTTCCCCTTCTTCTCCCCACTTCCATCCTTTCCCTCTCCAACTTCTCTTCATATTCCCTCTTCCTTCATCCCTCCTTTATCTATCTCCTTCAATCCCTCTCCATGCACCTCCCTCCCTTCTTTCCCCTTAGACATTACTCTCTCTCTCTTTCTCTCTCTCTCGCTCGCGTCCCTACTATCGCCCCCCGTGACCCCCTTCAGCGACCCCCGCGGGAGGGTGGGAGGGGAGGAGCGGGGGTACAACGACAGAACAGCATAAGACCTTAGGTTCTGCCTCTGCCTACACCTCCCCTACCCCCCAGCCTGCGTGTCTGCCTGCCTGCCTGCCTGTACGTCTGGGCTGACCTACCCTCCCGAACCCACTCCATGCTCTCTCTCTCTCCCTCTCTCTCTCTCTCTCTCTCTCTCTCTCTCTCTCTCTCTCTCTCTCTCTCTCTCTCTCTCACACACACACACCAGAGTACAGTTAAAGGCTATGAAATGCAGGTGTTATGCATGTAGGCACCACCACCACCAAGGTCCTTTTAGTGGGTCTGATGGTAGGGGAGGTGGTGATTTAGCTTGATATTACGTACACCTTCACCATGCTCTATAGTGTTATGTGTGTTCTTACGTATAGTAAAATGTGATGCTGTGTTGTTTGTTGTGATATACCATTCCTGTGTTTGATGTTTATTAGTGTCTAGTGCTGTGTTGCTTGTTCTGCAGTGTGTGTTGCTTGCTCTTGTTTGGCTGTGTGAATTGTGCTGTATTGTTGTTGGAGGCAGGGATACCAGAATATAGGAATTATGAGAGTGTGTGTGTGTGAAAGAGAGAGAGAGAGAGAGAGAGCGAGAAAGTGTGAGAGAGAGAGAGAGAGAGAGAAAGTGTGTGTGTGTGTGAGAGAGAGAGAGAGAGAGAGAGCGAGAAAGTGTGTGTGTGTGAGAGAGAGAGAGAGAGAGAGAGAGAGAGAGAGAGAGAGTGTGTGAGAGAGAGAGAGAGAGATGTGGAGTCTTCCCTGAAAAATCGTATTCACCACACGACCACCACTGCTATCACCACTTCTTCACTCTCTCACTTTCTTACCTTCAGTGTTTGTGGCTTTCTCTCCCCCCTCCCTCTCTTTCTCTCACTTTATCTCAGCCCACTCGATCCCTCTCACACCCCACTCTTCATCCCTCTCTTGCTTATCTAAAATTTTCTGTCCCACTCACATAGAAATAGAATCTTCTTCTTATCCTTTACCCTTTGATTCTATTCCTCCTGTTTGCTTCATTTTGTTAATACTATTTTAATTTCTCGCTTCCATCTCTTTCTGTCCTTCTAAGATGATTTGCGTCCATCCTTCCTTCCTTCCTTCCATCTTACCTCGTCAGTTTTCTTTCATTCATTCATTAATTTCTTTTCGTTTTTCTTTAATTAATCGACATTTACTTATTTATTCTTTCGTGAGATTGGTAGATACTCGTATACTAAGAGAGAGAGAGAGAGAGAGAGAGAGAGAGAGAGAGAGAGAGAGAGAGAGAGAGAGAGAGAGAGCGAGAGGGGGGAGGGGGAGATTCATGGCAAAATATTGGTTTTCTTGCCTATACTGTTGACGTGATGAAACTGGCAACTTGAGAGAGGACGAAAGAAATAGGAAAAGACGAACAAAAATAGGAAGAACCGAGAACGAAAAGAGGCAAAGAAAAATAACTATAAAAAAAAAAATCAGAAATAGAAAGACGAACCGGCAGGCATAGGAAGAAAGGAACGAAAGATGAAATAGAGTAACAGGAATAAAAAAAAAAAAAAACTGTAAACGATGAGATGTCGAGAAAGTAAACAAATGAGTAAAAGAAAAGAGAAAATGAATGAAAACATGTATTAAAAGAAGAAAAGAAAAAAAAAGTGTAAGAATAATAAAAACAACAAAGAAAAAAAAATGACAATGATTACCGTAACAAAGGAAATAATAAAAAGAGAAAAGGATATAAGAACAACAGAGGAAAATGAAAAGAGAATACTAAAAATGTTAAAAAAATATGAAACGAGAAAAAATATGCTTGAAATAAAAATGGGGTGAACATGGAAAGTGGAAGTGTTAGCTCGCAAAATTGGTGGTGGGAGAGGTATAGCTTGGAGGATGGAGGTGGAGGACGGAGGAACTGGAGGAAAGAGTTGTATGTATTGGTAGAGGCTTGTGGATGGAGGAAAAGAGGAGGAATTGGAGGAAAAAGGTGTAGGTAGGAAGAGGTAAGAGGTGTGGGTAGAGAGAGGCTTGTGGATGGAGGAAAATAGGAAGAATTGGAGGAAAAAGGTGTGGGTAGGAAGAGGTAAGAGGTGTGGGTAGAGGCTTGTGGATGGAGGAAAAGAGGAAGAATTGGAGGAAAAAGGTGGGGGTAGGAAGAGGTAAGAGGTGTGGGTAGAGGCTTGTGGATGGAGGAAAAGAGGAAGAATTGGAGGGAAAAGGTGTGGGTAGAGAGAGGCTTGTGGATGGAGGAAAAAGGTGTGGGTAGAAGCTTGTGGATGGAGGAAAAGAGGAAGAATTGGAGGAAAAAGGTGTGGGTAGGAAGAGGTATTGATATAGGTATGTTGACTTTGGAAAGAGGTGTGGGTAGGTAGGCAAGAGGTATTGGTATAGGTTTGTGGACGGAGGGAAGAGATGAAGGGTCGGAGGAGGAGGTAAGGTAGAGGAAAGAGGTATGGTATGAGGGAAAAGATGGAGGGAAGGAGAGTTGCATGGGTGAGGGAGAGAATATATGTTTGTTGACCGAGAGGAAAGATATAGGCAGGGAGAGAAGGAAGGAATGAGGGAGGGAGAGGAAAGATATAGATAGGCAGGGAGAGAAGGAATGAGGGATGGAGAGGAAAGATATAGATAGGCAGGGAGAGAAGGAAGGAGGGAATGAGGGAGGGAGAGGAAAGATATAGATAGGCAGGGAGAGAAGGAAAGAGGGAATGAGGGAGGGAGAGGAAAGATATAGATAGGCAGGGAGAGAAGGAAGGAGTGAGTGAGGGAGGGAGGGAGGAGATCAGAACTTAGAATCCTCACTTCAGATACGGTACTAAAAATTATAGTAACTTTGATAGTCTCCACCTTTTAAAACTGTAGTAGGCGAGACCGTAGAGTTTTTATATTGTGTTGTAACCCGTTTTGAGCACTGGATGGAATCGTGACACACTCACGCGATATAAAATGAATAGTGCCAAACACACTCGCACAATATAAATAGTGCCAAAACACACTCAGACAATATAAATAGTGCCAAAACACACTCGCACAATATAAATAGTGCCAAAACACACTCACACAATATAAATAGTGCCAAACACACTCACACAATATAAATAGTGCCAAAACACACACGATATAAAATGAATAATGCCCAAACAAACTCAAACACACACACACGATATAGAATGAATAGTGCCAAACAAACAAACACTCACACGATATAAATAGTGTCAAAACTCACACACACGCACGCACACACGATATAAAATGAATAGTGCCCCCTAAAACAAACAAACTCACACACGCACACACATGCACAAGGCCGGGCTAGAGCGGAGTAAGCGGATTGACAAGGAGCAAAACTTATTACATCTCTCATCCTCTCTGCCTGTCTCTCTCTCTCATCCTATGTAAATGAAGTCCCACCCAGCTCAGCCCAGACCCCATGTCCCACCCACACCCCACTCCTTCGCCCACACACACAGACCCCACTCCTTCGCCCACACACACAAACACACACACAGACCCCACTCCTTCGCCCACACACACAGACACAGACCCCACTCCTTCGCCCCCACACACACACAGACCCCACTCCTTCGCCCACACACACACACACACACACCCACACCCCACTCCTTCGCCCACACACACACACACACACACCCACACCCCACTCCTTCGCCCACACACACACACACACACACACACAGACCCCACTCCTTCGCCCACACACACACGCACACACACAGACCCCACTCCTTCGCCCACACACACACACACACACACACACCCACACCCACACCCCACTCCTTCGCCCACACACACACACACACACAGACCCCACTCCTTCGCCCACACACACACACACACACACACACACACACACAGACCCCACTCCTTCGCCCACACACACACACACATGACATTACTTATTTTGTGCTTGGAAATACACATATACATATTATATCATAAGAACATACAGTGCATAATTATATACAGTTGGGAGGAATAACTAACACACACACACACACACGACATAATTAATTTGATGCTCGAAAATATACATATATATATATACATTTTATATCATAAGAGCATACATATAGTTGGGAGCAATAAACTTACACACACACACGACACGAAACATGCACATATCGTTTTTGTGAGCGATAAAACTGAAGTGAGTGAGGGTTATTTTACACCCCCCCCCCCCCGCCCCACTCCAGTTAACATTCACACGCTACCCCACACACACACACACACACACACACCCACCCTCCCCTCCCCTCTCCTCTCCTCTCCTCTCCTCTCATCTCCTCTCCTCTCCCTCCCCATTTTTAATTTCCACTTCTAGTTGTAAAGTTTTATTTCCCTACCTACGTCACACTAGACAGTCACTCCCTGTGTGTGTGTGTGATTGTTGGTAAGCTGTCGGTGTTGTGTGTGTTGTGGAAGTATATGTGTGTGCGTGTGTATTTGATTTTATACGCTATTATTATTATTATTATTATTATATGCAAATTTGTGTGTGTGTTGGTAAGCTGTCGGTGTTGTGTGTGTTGTGGAAGTATATGTGTGTACGTGTGCATTTGATTTATACGCTATTATTATTATTATTATATGCAAAATTGTGGGTGTGTGTATGTGTGTGTGTGCGCCTTTAATAGATTTTATGCTATTGTGTGCAAATTTGTGTATGTGTTAATAGTCTGTCAATTATTTTTTTGTTTTGTTTTGTGTTATTTGTAGAATGTGATGTAAAGTATATATTTTGTACTTTTGATTTATAAGTCATTGTATGTAAATGGTGTGTGTGTGTTTGTTTGTTTGTTTGGTTGTTTGTGTATGTGGTGTGTTTGTTTGTGTGTGTGTGTTGTACAATAATATTTCTATGGATCAACAAATCAGACAGTCTCAATCAGTTCATCATATATTTCATTTGTAATTTACCATATATTTTGAAAGGGTCATCTATAGTTTATTATGCTAATTTGAACAAGTACGGACAACAATAGTTAAAAACCACCTCGATCCTCACTTCCAAAACATTTTACTGAACAGAGAAGATAGTCTGCATGCCACTCAAAGGATTAAGGTGGTAATACACTGTTGGTACATTAGGGCCCCTTGATTCATACATTGCAAGGTATATATATGTCATGCAGGGAACAATAGCAGGACCCGATGAACAAAAAAAAACAAAAATAATGGTGACCTGTTGCTTGGAATAGTTTAGAGGAATCAGGTGGTGGTCCAGATTTATCAACACTGTATGTATGTATTACCTCCCTTAAGAGAAGTAATATAACCTTTTGTAATCATTTTGAAGTCTTCCAACCACATCAATAAAAACACATCCCTTGTATAATATCATATGGAGGGGTTCTGTTCGTTCTGTTTCCTGGCATAGTATGAAGGAATTAGTAGCCTTCAGATATCTTATAATTGGTTACTCTCCCCTTATTAAGTGTAGTGTGTCGAGGCAACACTTTTCACATATTGGTCATTAATTCTGGTATGTTTTTTTTTCTTCTTCTCTTCCCAGGTGGAGTTGCAGTTTTTCACCAAATGGTAAGTACTACAAGCTCCTTTAATACGGGTGGTGTTTCGTGGCAATGTTTGAAAGATTCGTTAACCTCCAATAAATTTTCTGACTACATCACGGGGTCCCTTAATTAACAAGCAAAACAATAAAATAAGGGGATATCCTTATACCCCTCCAACTTTATTGATGGAGGTAAAAAGTATTCATTCATCCATCTATATATGTTAGGAAAGACATTTATTTATTTATTTATTGCCCTTTCCCAATTTGGTAGGTATGTCGCTTTTTATTCTTTCGGTAAGACCAGCAGATTTATATATGTATGTATATGCATGTGTGCGTATATAAATTTTTAGTCTAACATCGAGTAAAAAGTGTTATGGTAAAAGCTTTGGGGAGGATTTTTGTAATGTTGATTTTGGTCGGCAGTTGGTTACTCACACTGGGACCATATTCATTCAGACCATTCAGGATAGATGCGTCACTAACTACCTCCTACTATTTACACTACAGTTAACGAGACCACTACTAACTAGACTGTAGAATCTGAGACCTCTGGATTCATTCATTTACAGACACCACCAAATTACAGATAAAAAAGTAAGGAGACCACACTGACTAAAACCCGAACAACATATTGACCTACCCAGAAAGAAATTACGAGACTACACACACACACACACACACACACACACACACACACACACACACACACACACACACACACACACACACACACACACACACACACACACACACACACACACACACACACACACACACACACACACACACACACATTAACTTACACCACAAACAATGAGATCCACAAAAAAAAAAACACACACACACACACACACATTAACTTACACCACAAACAATGAGACCCACACCACACACACACACAAATATATATAAATAAATAAAACACACCCACACGGAAGAAAACCAGCAGACCATTCATGCAGACCGCAGAACAGTCGACCCCTTCCTTCCTCCCTCCCTCACCCAAGGCCCCCTAATCTCTGTATTACCTGATGATTGAAAACCAGATTGGAAGAGAATTTTATTACGTATCCCGCCATCGCTCGGTCTGGCTGGCGTGGGTGGTCGGTAGTGGTGGGGGGTGGGGAAAAAGATTGTGGGTTTTGTGGGTCGGGGTGGGGTGGGGGGAGAGATTGTGGTTTTTGTGGGGTTGTGTGATGAGGGAGGGGGTTGTTGTGTTGTGGGGTGGTGTAGATGTCGAGGACTTGGTGGTGGTGGGGTGGGGGGGGGGAAGATTGTGGGTTTTGTGGGGTCAGGGTGGGGAGGGGTAGAGATTGTGGGTTTTGTGGGGTGGTGTGATGAGGGAGGGGGTTGTTGTGTTGTGGGGTGGTGTAGGTATAGTCTGGCTGGTGTAGGTGGTGGGGGGGGGGAAAGTTGAGGGTTTTGTGGGGTGGTGATGGGGATGTGTTTGTGGGGTGGTGTGATGAGGGAGGAGGGGGTGTTGTTGTATGGGTGGGAGTGTTTGTGGTGTGGTTGAATTTTAAAGAGGTGGTAGTGTGGGGGGAAGGTTGTGATTGTGTGTAGGGTGGTGGTGGTGGGGTGGTATGGTACGGTTGTGAGGGAGGGGTTGTAGATTTTAAAAGAATGTGGTTGTGGGGAAAGGTTGTGGTTATTAATTAAGAGGTGGGGTGGTGGGGGTGATATGGTAGGCTATAGTTTTGAGGGAGGGGTTGTAGTTTCAAAGTGGTGGTTATGAACTTATGATAAGGGAAAAGTTGTGGGTTTTTGTGATGTAAGGGAGTATGTGTATGTATGGGGGGGTCGTGAGTTTGTGTAGGAAGGGGGTTGTATGTATGTGTGTATGAGGTGCATGCATGGTGAAGGAGAAAGACCCACGATCACACACCACACACACACTTACTCAATCGTAATCCCACATACCCAAATTACGACACCCAGAAGGAGAGACTGTAAATATAGAGTCTGGGTCTTGTAATTTGAGTATATAGCCTCCATCTCCGGGTCTTATTTATCTCTCTCTGGGTGGGGTTTTCAGTTACTCTTTTTTCAAGTGTTATTGTGGGTTCGTGTGGATGTCTTTCTATTAATTGTTCTTATTCTTTCATCCTCTCCTCTTCTCAGTGTGAAATGCGTTACATTTTCTTCCCGTCCCCAAAATCAAAATATCAAGGCCAAATTAATTCTCCGTCTCTCTCTCTCTCTCTCTCTCTCTCCCTCTCCTCTCTCTCTCTCTCTCTCTCTCTCTCTCTCTCTCTCTCTCTCTCTCTCTCTCTCTCTCCTCTCTCCCTCTCTCCTCTCTCTCTCTCTCTCCTCTCTCTCTCTCTATCTCTCTCTCTCTCCTCTCTCTCTCTCTCTCTCTCTCTCTCTCTCTCTCTCTCTCTGTGTCTGTCTGTCTCTCTCTCTCTCTCTCTCTCTCTCCTCTCTCTCTCTCTCTCTCTCTCTCTCTCCTCTCTCTCTCTCTCTCTCTCTCTCTCTCTCTCTCTCTCTCTCTCTCTCTCTCAGTGTAATTTTTTCCTCCCTTTGTGCAATAGCTTTCCTCGGCTATCATTCCCGCCTCTCTTCCTTCCCCCTCAATTTTTTTTACCGCGCAAATTTTTCCCGCGCAAATTCTCTGAATCTTGGGAAGTCTGCCTCCTCCTCCTACCTCCCTCCAATTTCCTCCTCTCTCCTCATCGCATTTTAATTCTTCCTTTACCTCCTCCTCCTTCTCCTCCTCCTTCTCCTGCTCCTTCTCGTCCGTTCTACCCGTTCTCATCTCTTTTTTATTTTTCCTCATATCTATCTTTCATTTTATTATATATATTCTGTTTCTACCTTCCTTTAGTCTCTCCGTTTACTCCCTCTCCCTCTTCTCTCCCCCTTTCTTTTTTTTCCTCCCCCTTTCCTCTCCCCCTTTCTACTTGTTCAGAACTTAGCCTCTCTTTATCTCTCTT
>JAWQEG010005188.1:0-2500 GCA_033782935.1 Petrolisthes cinctipes
CATACATACATACACACACACATACATACACACACACATACATACATATATATACATATATATATATACATACACATAATACACACACATACACACACATAATACACACATACACATAATACACACACATACACACACATAATACACACATACACATAAGTATTGCAATAAAACACATAAGTATAGTGAATAAAACACACTCTTGTCAACAGAAAATATATTTAACCAAACAGAGAGAGAGAGAGAGTGTGTGTGTAAGAGAGAGAGAGAGAGAGAGAGAGAGAGAGAGAGAGAGAGAGAGAGAGAGAGAGAGAGAGAGAGAGACAGTGTATTTATGTATTTTCCATTGACAATTAGTGAGGTTAGGTTAGGTTAGGTTAGGTTAGGTTAGGTTAGGTTAGTTGGAAAAAGTTTGAGGTGAGGTTAGGTTAGGTTAGGTTAGGTTAGGTTAGGTTAGGTTAGGTTAGGTTAGGTTAGGTTGGGTTGGGTTGGGTTAGGTTAGGTTAGGTTAGGTTGGGTTAGGTTAGGTTAGGTTAGGTTAGGTTGGGTTAGGTTAGGTTGGGTTAGGTTAGGTTAGGTTAGGTTGGGTTAGGTTAGGTTACAATTGGTTAGGTTAGGTTAGGTTAGGTTAGGTTAGGTTAGTTGGAAAAGTTTGAGGTTAGGTTAGGTTAGGTTAGGTTAGAATTGGTTAGGTTAGGTTAGGTTACAATTGGTTTGGTTAGGTTAGGTTAGGTTAGGTTAGGTTAGGTTAAGACAACAGTGGCTTTTATTCACCATATTTGATTATTAAACCAGTGTGATTCCACCACCATTATACAGTCAGCAAAAAGAGTTTCGTTACCATCCTTTTAACAGTGTGATGTAATGTTGGTAGGCCTGTCTGGTGAGTGAGGTGTGACGTGAGTGTGTTATATACCTCCGTCACCCTCCGTGCCCCTCAGTGTCTAATGGGCAGGGGAAGCAGGAATGATGTTCTTTCACCCAGTGCTATTTTGTTCTGGGTATTTCACAGTTATTCTTGTTCTAAAATACTCAAACGTATGTCCTTATGTTTAATAATGAATAGTTAAATAGTAAGAGTTCTTGAACACTCAAATTTAATTTAAAATCAGCTAAAATTTTGATATAAAAAAATTGTCACTGCCGGGACAATGACAATCAGTATTATCAGCCTTGGCAAAGACGATAGCCGTCCCGGATGCATATTATCCAAGTCTGGAAGGGTATATGTCAGTGCTTGATTTGGTTAGGTTAAGGTTAGGTTAGGTTAGGTTAGGTTAGGTTAGGTTAGGTTAGGTTAGGTTAGGTTAGGTTAGGTTAGGTTAGGTTAGGATAGGTTAGGTCAGGTCAGGTCAGGGTAGGGTAGGTTAGGTTAGGTTAGGTTAGGTTAGGTTAGGTTAGGTTAGGATAGGTTAGGTTAGGTTAGGTTAGGTTAGGTTAGGTTAGGATAGGTTAGGTTAGGTTAGGTTCAGTTTCGGTTAGGTTAGGTTAGGTCAGGTTAGGTTAGGTTAGGTTAGGTAGGTTAGGTCCAGTTTCGGTTAGGTTAGGTTAGGTAGGTTAGGTTAGGTTAGGTTAGGTTAGGTTAGGTTAGGTTAGGTTAGGTTAGGTTAGGTTAGGTCCAGTTTAAGTTAGGTTAGGTTAGGTCAGGTTAGGTTAGGTTAGGTTAGGTTCGGTTAGATTAGGTTAGGTTCGGTTCGGTTCGGTAAGCGGTGATGCCACGTACCCCGCCAGACTTGGATAATATGCGTCCCGGATGTCTCGGATGACACGAGTACCAACTACCCAGTGTGTGCAGTACCAACCCTACCCCGCTTACCCATGTTAAAATTAACGTAGGGGTGGTAACGAAACTTTTTTTGCCGACTGTTCCAAGTGTGTGTAAACATGGTGCAACATTGCAATATTTCTGAAATACACACACACACACATTGTTTGTGTGTGTGTGTGTATTTCCTTGACACACACACACACTCTCTTTCATACACACACACCACTCTCTCTCTCACACACACACACTCTCACTTTCCTACATACACACACACACCCTCACTCTCTCTCTCACACACACACTCTCTCTCTCACTCTTATACACACACTCCCTCTCTCTCTCACACACACACACTCTCTCTCACACACATACACACACACTCCCTCCCTCCCCCCCCCCCCTCTCATACACACACACCCTCTCTCTCTCCCCCTCTCTCACACACACACTCCCTCTCCCTCTCTCTCTCACACACTCACCTTTTCTGCATAGCTGTAGTGAGTGAAGTGAGTGCGTTAGTGCGTGTGTGTACAGACTTCTCCAGGGCCAAGTCCATGGCATCACGCACCTTCTGCTCATAGCACTCACTCTCACTCACGCACTCCTCTGTGAGAAAGACAAAACGCACTTTATTACGCACAGAAAATTAATTAAAACGCACATAGGAGATTAAAACGCACACACAAATTAATTCGCACATGTAGAAATGCGCACACACTCACTCATTCACAC
>JAWQEG010005188.1:5000-20000 GCA_033782935.1 Petrolisthes cinctipes
GTGTAAATCATCAGAAATTGTGTAAATAATATATTTTCGTAAAACTAATTCTATTTTTACACAAGCCATATATTAGTGTTAATTCGTCATATTTCACAATTTACAGGTATATTTATTGTGTAAAAGTGTATATAAGTGTGTAAATCTTCACTAATTGACCAGAAATTGTATAAATAATAAATATATTTTTGTAAAATTACCCATATTTTTACAAAAGCCATATTTTAGTTTAAATTGGTCTTATTTCACAATTTACAGGTATATTACTAGTGTAAAAGAGCGTATAATTGTGTAAATTGGCCTTATTTCACAATTTACAGGTATATTAATAGTGAAAAAGAGCGTATAATTGTGTAAAAGTGTGTATATTTGCAGCTGGGTGTTGTGTAAATGTAAAAATAGTGTAAATATTCCATTTACAAAATAATTTGATAAAAATAAACATTGAAGTTACTAAATATATATATACTATGGGTTGCTTTCATAGTATATACGATGACCTTCATAGTATATACGATGACCTTCATAGTATATACAATTACTTTCATAGTAAATACTTGAATATATACGATGGCCCTCATAGTATATACGATGACCTTCATAGTATATACAATGACTTTCATAGTAAATACTTGAATATATACGATGGCCCTCATAGTATATACGATGACCTTCATAGTATATACAATTACTTTCATAGTAAATACTTGAATATATACGATGGCCCTCATAGTATATACGATGACCTTCATAGTATATACAATGACTTTCATAGTAAATACCTGAATATATACGATGACTCATAGTATATACGATGACTTTCATAGTAAATACGATGCCTTATTATTATTATTCTTACTTTGAGCTGAGGCTACTGCTGAGGCCGCTGCTGAGGCTGCCGCTGCTGCTGCTGCCTTCTTACTTAGTTTCTTGTCTCTAGGCATGGTGGGTTGATTCACACTCTCACTCAACTCTCACTCACACTCTCACTCACGACTTTAAACTTTTCGGGTCTTTGGAGTAGACTGGAGCACCCGATGACACAATAATGGAGGAAAAACAACATACGGAGGAAACAATGCACATGTTATTAATGTCTGCTACCTCAGTCAGCTGCTGAGCCAAGGTGAAGGTGGCGGGAAAATGGCAGTGTTGCAAACGTTTTATAGCCCCATGGCGAGAGAAAGACAGTGTTACAAATGTTTTATAGCCCCGTGAGGATATAAAGACAGTGTTACAAATGTTTTATAGCCCCGTTAGGGTATAAAAGCAGTATTACAAACGTTTTATAGCCACGTGAGGATATAAAGGCAGTGTTGTCAGGGTTTTTATAGCCCCGTGAGGGTATAAAAGCAGTGTTACAAACGTTTTATAGCCCCGTGAGGGTATAAAAGCAGTGTTACCAAGGTTTTTATAGCCCCGTGAGGGTATAAAAGCAGTGTTACCAAGGTTTTTATAGCACCGTCAGGATATAAAAGCAGTGTTACAAATGTTTTATAGCCACGTGAGGGTATAAAGGCAGTGTTACAAATGTTTTATAGCCATGTTAGGGTATAAAATCAGTGTTACAAATGTTTTATACCCACGTTAGGATATATAATTATAGCCCCTTTGGCGGGAAAATGGCAGTATTACAAATGTGTTATAGCCACGAGAGTGAATATATAGCCAAAATTTGAAAGTAAAAGGCAGTGTTATAAACGTTTTATAGCCACATGAAGGAATATATAGCCAAATTAGAGAGTTGAAGACAGTGTTACAAATGGGTTAAGGCCACGTGAGGCAATATTATCTATCCCATATGACGGGAAAAAGACAGTAATACAAACCTTTTATAGCCCAATTGGCGAGGAAAAGGCAGTAATACAAACGTTTTATAGACACGAGAGGGAATATATAGCTAAATTTGAGGGAAAAAGATAGTGTTTCAAACATCTTATGGCCACGTGAGGCAATATTATCTAGCTCATATGGCGGGAAAAGACAGTGTTACAAACCTTTTATAGCCAAATTGGCGGGGGAAAGGCATTGTTACAAACGTTTTATAGCCACGAAGAGGGAATATATAGCCAAATTAGAGGATAAGACAGTGCTACAAATATTTTATGGCCACGTGAGGCAATATTATCTAGCCCAATTGATGCAAAAAAGGTAGTGTTAAAATGTGTTTTCGCCACGTGAGGTAATAAAGACAGTGTTACAATCGTTTTATAGCCACTTGAGGGAATATATAGCCCAAATTGGCAAAAGGCAGTATTACAAACGTTTAATAGCCACGTGAGGAAATATCTGGTAGAAAATTCAGTATTGTCAACGAGTTTTATAGCCCAAAGTGAGGGATTATCTAGCCCAGGATGGCGAGAAATTAGAAATATTGTCAAGGATACTATAGCCATTTTTTTGTGTTAATATACAGTGCCACCAATGTTTTTATAGCCCAAATGGCGAGAACGAAAAGTGATACCAACGTTTATGGCCAAATTTGGTTATAAAGTACAGTGTATCAAAGGGTTTATAGCCCAAATAGAGACAAAATGCAGTGTTGTCAAGGTTTTTTTAGCCAAATTTTGCGATAATATAAAATTAATAGAATATTCTAATAAATAAAATGTTGTTAAATAAAATGTCATGGCCGACAAAAAAAAAATCCGAAAAATTTGCATATATTTTTTTATTGCATATTATGAACCAGCGAGTCTTGTTGTATATCGAATGGACATTATTTTTGGATTTATCGAAAAAAAAAAAAAAAAAAAATCGGATATTTTTTTCTATTTTTTTTTTTTTTTTTTTTTTTTTGCAGAATCTGAATTAGCGTGTCTCAAAACGTGAAGATTTCAATTTTCAGTTATTTTGGACTTAAAGAAATAAAATTTACTTTTGGGACTGGGAATTTTTACGAGTAAGAATGTTTTGACGCGTGACTGTTTAATAATACACACACACACACACACACACGTGACAGCTTAATAATACACACACACGTGACAGTTTAATAATACACACACACACACACACGTGACAGTTTAATAATACACACACACACACACACGTGACAGTTTAACAGCTAATGGTCATACACACACATTATATAATTATGCATGGCTTCTGCACACGAACCACTATATATATTTAATGGCGAGTTAGGCCGTTGTCACATTATGCGGCGCCGCCACAGAATGGAAATAACGCATACAAACAAATTATAGGTGTCACACCTTGCGGCGTCGCCGCACCGCCGCAGGGTGCCGCATATCATAGCAAAACACACACATGTCACACCACAGTGTCATAGCTAGTCAAGGAGCTGTTTGGCCGAGTGTGTGTGTGTAGTTATACAAACACTGACACATAACCACCACACATACACGTAACCACCAGCCACATACACACATACACACTGACACGTAACCACCACACACACACACATACACACATACACTGACACAGTGACACGTAACCACCACACACATACACACACACATACCCACAAGGCGTCTGTCTCGGTACTTATAGATAAGCTATTCACTTGACACTTGGGTCAAGGAGGGAAAAAATCCAATTTTTTTTTTTTTTTTTATTGCATATTATGAGGCAGCGAGTGTCGCTGTATATTGAATGGACATTATTTTTCGATTTCTCGGAAAAAAAAAAAAAATCAGAATTTCTTTTTTAAAAAATTTTATTGCAGAATCGGAATCACCGTGTCGCAAACCATGGAGATCTGATATTTCAACTAAATTGGACTTATTTTTCAATTTTTATTTTTTTATATTGGGACTTGGAAAATTTTGTGTAGGCATGAGTAAGTTGGACAGACTGAGATTCGATTCCACAGTGGTTGGTATTGGTTTGTAAGCACACAAACGAAAGAATGTTAGCAATGTAAATGACTTATTCGTGAATTATTTAATGAATTTGGTAAGCAAACTATACAGTGATTGTTATTATTATTATTATCTATTTAACTGTTGGATAGATTTTGTGAATGTGGATACCCAGCTTTTGGAAAATAATGAAGCCTTACAAGTGTGGTTGGTTGGGAAGCTAACAAACCAATACCACTGTGGAATCGACCCTAAAATAATGAAGCCTTACAAGACGGTGTGGTTGGTTGGGAAGCTAACAAACCAATACCACTGTGGAATCGACCCTAAAATAATGAAGCCTTACAAGTGTGGTTGGTTGGGAAGCTAACAAACCAATACCACTGTGGAATCAACCCTAAAATAATGAAGCCTTACAAGTGGGGTTGGTTGGGAAGCTAACAAACCAATACCACTGTGGAATCAACCCTAAAATAATGAAGCCTTACAAGTGTGGTTGGTTGGGAAGCTAACAAACCAATACCAATGTGAAATCCACCCTAAAATAATGAAGCCTTACAAGACGGTGTGGTTGGTTGGGAAGCTTACAAACCAATACCACTGTGATATAAGATGCTTTACCAATGTGTTGATGACTGTGTGTGTGTGTGTTTGGAAGACTGTCTAGGTGTGTGTGTATGTGTGTGTATATTGGAGAGAGAATGAATGTGTGTGTGTGTATATTGGAGAGAATGAATGTGTGTATGTGTATATTGAAGAGAGGTCAAAATAGTGTGTGTGTAGGAGTTAGCAAGATCAATAATAATCAAAATCATGACCAAATCTTTATTCTTCTGACACTGGTAACATTTTAAGAAGTGTGTAGGTGTGTACGTGTGTGTTTGGAAGACTGTCTAGGTGTGTGTGTGTGTGTGTATTGAAGAGAGAATGTGTGTGTGTGTGTATTGGAGAGAGAATGTGTGTGTGTGTGTGTATATTGAAGAGAGAATGAATGTGTGTGTGTATATATTGAACAGAAGGTGAAATTGAGTGTGTATATGAGTTAGCAAGGTGAATAATAAGCAAAAGTCGCTTCCACCATCATCTCCCTCCATTTTCTCACTCCTAGTTCACTAATTACCACATTCAGCATGGTAGCCCTCTCTCGTTCATACTTATCACATACCATCAACACATGTTCTACTGTCTCATCTTCCCTACTCTCACACATCACACACACACACACACCTTACTAGCTACCTTCATTACTCCATCTATATATTCTGTCATTCACCTCCAATGACTTCGTTCTTGCCTTAATTAAACATCAGCAGCTCACTTCCCCATGCAGCTACCATCATAGAACACTTCATTCCTTGTTGGTATGTCCTTAGAGGAGTACCAATCTATAGCATGCTCTTCTGCCTGACTTGTTATGCCTCTCATCCATTCATCTCTGCCTATTTCTTGTATCCGTCTCTTAATCTCATTCATCCATTTCTCATCACTCCATCTGTCCCTTTCATCTAGCATTGGGTACTGCACTGCACACTTTTCCATTCTCATATCACACATCCTTCTCCACTTGGTGTACCGCCCTGGCTGTCCATTTATACCCCATCTGTCTTCATTCATTCCCTCTAGTCTAACCTTTTATATCTCAACAACACTCCTTTGGCTATCCTCTCCTCAAACGTAGCCTATCCAGCGTCAACTCGTATTGCTTCCACACCTACATACTTGTTTGCACCTACTAATGCTGTTCTTCCTATCCTATTCTGTACTACTTCCACTGGTGCCAGTCTGTTCAAGTCATTCACTGTCCATGTCATAATAGTCTCCAGCAGGTCCATACATGAGTCCAGGTACAGCCATACCTTTCCATACACCACACACTACCTCATACTTATTGGCTCTACACCTTGACACACTTCCTAGTCTTCCTACCCACTTGATAACCTATCAGTCTTTGTCCTATCACACCCTTTCTCATCCACAATTATTCCTAAGTATCTATACTCTTGTGTCCTTTCAATCACATTTTCACCCACCAGTCTCCACGTTCTACCTATATCCCGGTCATCCCCATTCATCACTACCAATACTTTGCTCTTATCACTCCCAAACTTGACATTAAAATCATTCCCATACTCTGTAACTACATCAAGTATTCTCTGCAGTGTCTCACCTGTCTCACTCAGAATCACCACATCATCTGCATACAACAAAATACTCAGTACATACCAAGGATAATAGTCTGTCATCCTTGGTACATACTCCCCTACCTGAATCCCTAAACCTTCCTTCCTTACTTCGTGCAGCTAGTTCCTCTGTATACAGACCAAACAACAATGGTGAAAGTATGCATCCTTGCCTCACACCTCTCTTACTCTCCACCCACCTTCCTGTCTCTAAATCGCCCATACTGTACACTGCCCTGCTGGTTTCCTTATACATACTCATTATAATATTCATTACCAGACAAGCACTGATATATTAAGGCACTCATTCTTTCCCCTCAGCATCCAAGAGTGGAATCATCTCCCATCTCACGTAGTTAATAGCCCGGGCCACTCTTGACACGTTTAGAAATAGGATCACCAATCATTACCTCCCCAATCCTAATCCTCAACCCACAGTCCCTGACCCAATCCACCCTTATCCTAACCCTCTTCCTAATCCTGCCCTGGATCCCTAAATCCCCAGCACAACCCCCGCATATTATGCCGCCCATGAGCGGCCCTCTGCGGGACCCTAAAACTTGAACTTGAACTTGAACTTGCTACTAACTCCCACTCTCTCCAACACCTTGCCTAGCTTACACCTGTTAACTCTGTCATACGCCTTCTCAATGTCTAGAAATGCTAAGTAAACTTTCCTGTTATCTTTCACCATTTTTTCAATAACTTCTCTCACTACGAACATATTATCCTCCCCTCTCCTATCTGTCCTAAAACCATTCTGTTCCTCTCCCATCACTTTATAACTCTCCACATTCTCTTTCAACCTTTCATTCAGGACGCATACGCCATCTATTGACAACTTTTATTACTAAAAATAGAGAGACGCATACGCCATCTATTGACAACTTTTATTACTGAAAATAGAGAGACGCATACGCCATCTATTGACAACTTTTATTACTAAAAATAGAGAGATGCATACGCCATCTATTGACAACTTTTATTACTATAAATAGAGGAGAGACGCATACGCCATCTATTGACAACTTTTATTACTATAAATAGAGAGAGATGCATACGCCATCTATTGACAACTTTTATTACTATAAATAGAAAAAGACAGAGACGCATACGTCATCTATTGACAGCTAATGTTACAATACTTTAAATCTCTGTGTGTGTACTTAGTGTTTGGATAGTAATTACAGTAATTATTATAGTAATTATTACAGTACGTTACTCATTGGTCATGACTAAATAAAATATCCACATTTTTTCACATAATTTTTATTGGATATTATGAACCAGCGAGGTTTGCTGTATATGGAAGGAACATTATTTTTTTATGTTTCGACAAAAAAAAAATTATCAAACTTTTCGGATTTTTTTTCAATTTATTTTTTTCATAATCTGAATCAGCGTGTCTGAAAACGTGGAGATTTCAATTTTCAGTGATTTTGGACCAAAAAATATATAATGCACTTTTGGGACTGGAAATTTTTGTAAGGCCGCAGATGTCACACTATTATGCGGCGGCGCCGCAACTCCAAGTCAAGTCAGGTTCTCGCACTAAATGTCATCAACGTCAATCCATGACTTTTCCTTACAATGATTATATTATTATTATTTTGTATTCTTTCCCTAAAGAACTGACTTGTCTTGGACACTTTGAATAAATAAATCCACGTCAAACTTGGTAATAACTTATTTTAAAAGATTGTTACCAGGGTTTTGTCCTGATGTGCGCCGACTTTTATTGTCGATTTAAAGATTTCCGTGAACTAAAAAAAAATATCCAAAAATTTTCATAAATTATTATTACATATTATGAACCAGTTAGTGTTGCTGTATATCGAATGAACATTTTTTTTGGATTTCTCGAAAAAAAAAAAAAAAAAAATTACAAAATAATTTTACTGCAGAATCGGAATCCGCGTGTAGCCAAACATGGAGATCTGAATTTTAAAGTAATTTGGAGTGGTATTTGTTTGAAAGCATCCCAACCAACCACACTTGTAAGGCTTAATTATTTTCCAAAAGTCGAGTATCCACATTCACAAAATCTATCCAACAGTTAGATAATAATAATAATAATAATAATAATAATAATCACTGTATAGTTTACTTACCAAATTCATTAAAAAAAACTCTTTGGTTTGTGTGCTTACCAACCAATACCAATCACTGTGGAATCGACCCAATAAAACACCTTACCTGACCTGACCTCTCTGGAGTCTCTGTTACTCCTTCAGTGTTCATTGGACGATGGTGGGGGGATGTACAGTTGGTCACACATGAAGCTGGTACGTCTCGTTACTTGTGGGGTTGGGTTGGGTTAGGTCTCAAGTATAGCGAGGTGTACCAGATTCATGTATGGCCAACTGTACGTCGTCTCTCTCACACACACACACACACACACAGTTCCGCTATCTCTCTCTCTCTCTCTCTCACACACACACATACAGTTCCGCTATCTCTCTCTCTCTCTCTCACACACATACAGTTCCGCTATCTCTCTCTCTCACACACACACACTCACAGTTCCGCTATCTCTCTCTCTCTCTCACACACATACAGTTCCGCTATCTCTCTCTCTCTCTCACACACACACACTCACAGTTCCACTATCTCTCTCTCTCATTCTAACACACACAATCACACACATACATACAGTTCCTCTATCTCTCACTCTAATAATACACACAATCACTCACTCACTCTCTCTCTCTTTTTCTCGACCTGCTTAATATTTATAGGTAAATGAATTAATTATTATTATTATTATTATTATTATTATTATTATTATTACTGTATGAATGAGAGAATGCTTGCTGAAATAATAATAATAATAGTTAAAATAATAATAGTTGAAATAATAATAATAATAATTTGAAATAATAATAATAATTTGAAATAATAAGTTGAAATAGTAATAAGTTGAAAAAATAATAGTTGAAATAATAAGTTAAAATAATAATTTGAAATAATAATAATTTGAAATAATAATAATTTGAAATAATAATAATATTTGAAATAATAATATTTGAAATAATAATAATAATAATTTGAAATAATAATAATTTGAAATAATAATAATGAACTTAATATAAATAATAAAACTACAATTAATATTTTCCTATTTTTATTTTTGGGTTTTAATTAAGAAATCATAACAATAAATGCCAGAATAATAATAATAATAATAATAATAATAATAATAATAATAATAATAATAATAATAATGTTTTAGGGATAACCAAATTTTGTATAGCATTTTGTGTACTTTGAAAATACACACACACACATACACATACATACATATACACACACATTTATACCTTCCTTGTCACTCATACATACATACATACATACACACACACACATTTATACTTTCCTTTACTCATACATACATACATACATACATACATACACACACACACACATTTCTTCCTTCTCTCAAACATACATACATAGTCTTTCTTACACACACACACACACACCTTCCTTTCTCTCACACACACACATACATACACCTTTTTCTCACACACACGTCCACGAAATCACATACATACACACACACATACATACATATGCACATACACACCTTTCTTTCTCTTGCACACACACATACATACATCTTTTTCTCACACACACATACATACACACACACACCTTCCTTCCTTTCTTCCGCACACACACATACATACATATGCACACACACACCTTCCTTTCTCACACACACCTTTTTCTCACACACACACACACATACGCACAATGAATACAAACGCACATGATATTAATTTTTTAAAACTTTATTCAGTTACAGAAAGAGATTAATAATAATAATAATAATAATAATAATAATAATAATAATAATAATCAGTTCAGCTTATATATTTTTTATTATATTTTTTTAATATATATAATTTTTTTTTAGTGTGTGTGTGTTTTCAAAAAAATTTCAATATTATTATTATTCATTCCATTATTTTTTTTTTTTTGGCAATACTTTTTTTTATATTTTATTTTATTTATTTATTTATTTTGGTGGTGCGGCGTTTGTTTGTTTACTTGTTTACTTCTTTGTTTGTTTGTTTGTCTGCATCAACGTGTCTCGGCGCGCCCGTTGCTTGTTCCTGGACTTGTATAGACGCGTTTGTCTCGACGCGCCTATACTTGTAAATCGACGCGCTTATACTTTTGTGTCTCAATGCGAATGGACTTTTAAATCGACGCGCTTATACTTTAAAATATTAAAATTGTAACGCTTATACTTTTATCTCGACGCGCTTATGCTTCTGTCTCTCAACGCGCTTATACTTTTAGAATATTGTAATTTAAACGTCTCGCTTATAGTTATTGTGAACTCGCTTCGACGCGCATATAGTTATTCTCAACACAACTGAATCAACGCGCTTATAGTTATTCTCAACGCGCTTATAATTAACACAATCAACGCACTTATAGTTATTCTCAAATTTTATCAATGCGCTTATAGTTATTTCAATATGACAGAAATTTTATCAACGCGCTTATAGTTATTCTCAAATTTTATCAACGCGCTTATAGTTATTCTCAATTTTTATCAAGGCGCTTATAGTTTCTCCAACATTGACTTTAATTTTATCATTACGTTTATACTTTTGTTTCTCGACACGTCTGAACGCGTAATAGACATGTTTTTGACGCGTTTAATTCTCGTCCCAACGCGTCCCAGACACACGCGCCACCAACACCACGGTAACAACTCGTCCCAACGCGTTTAATCCCAAACACGTACAAACGCGTCGCACAAAACCTGAGATGATGATAATAATTATATAAATAAATAACAAACAATAACAACAATAATAATACAAACACATATTTATTCATTTATATTTCATGAGATTATTATTATTTTTTAGATTCGTAACCCCTTCAAAAAATTACTCGGACATTTCATTTTAATTTTTTTTACGTTTGTTACCCCTTAAGAAAAAGTATTTACGATTTCATTAACTATCAGATTATTTTTTTTATATACGTTATCCCTTGAAAGAAATTATTTTATTTTTTAACTTTTCTTACACACGTTACCCCTTGGAGAAAAATAAATTACTTTTTTAATGAGTTTCCCCTTAAAATTTTACATCCGTTACCCCTTAAAGAAAACGTATAGAGGGGGACCGACGCCGGGGAATCGTTGCGTTTATAACCACCAACCCCGGACATAGAAAACGGGAAGAGGTTAAATTGGTCGGTGCGCTTATAACTTGGTCTCCTATGCCATCGATCATAGAAAACGGGAAGAGGTTTATTTATTTACTTCCTCTCACCACAAGCCACAGAAAACGGGAAGTCAAACATTTGGTCGGTGCGCTTATAACATAGTCACTGTTCCACCCGCTCATAGAAAACGGGAAGAGGTATTTGTCGGTGCGCTTATAGTCCCCCCCGTCTCGTAGAAAACGGGAAGGTTTTTGTCGGTGCGCTTATAATCCCCCCATCATAGAAAACGGGAAGTTAACATTGGTCGGTGCGCTTATATATTATTATCACTGTCCCCCCCGCCATAGAAAACGGGAAACACCCCCACCCCGCCCCCCCGAGATCACAGAAAACGGGAATCATTATCTCACCCCCGCCACAAAAAACGGGAATCACTAGCCCGTCTTCATAGAAAACGGGAAATCTCCACACACCCACTCTCATAGAAAACGGGAATCTCTCACACCCGCCCTCATAGAAAACAGGAATCACTGGCCCACTCTCATAGAAAACGGGAATGTTGTTCACTCCCACACCCGCCCTCACAGAAAACGGGAATCCCATCTCGCCGTCTCCATCATAGAAAACGGGAATCAACACTCCCCCGCCCTCATAGAAAACGGGAAGTCATCATTGGTCGGTGCGCTTATATCCACAGAAAACGGGAAGAGTCGCCGGAACAAGGGCATAAATTATAACTAACACTAAATTATAATAAATTATATGCAAAATTATTCATATCAAAATTAATAATAAAATAAATATTATAATTATTATTATATTCTATTATTAACTTAAAACCTACAAAATTTGGGGAAATTTATAATTTTTTAAATATTTATCGTATTTCAAAAAAAGAAAAAAAAAATTGGTTATAAAAATCTACTGACCTAAAAATTATTTGCGGACGTAATTTGTGGATTATATTTTATTATTTAGTTCGGTTTCCCCTGCATAAATAAATTATAGAAAACGGGAATCTAATATTATTTTACTGGTCTCCCGTGTAAATAAAAATAAATGGAATCATAGAAAACGGAGCTCAAACTTTAATATTTCAATACGGTTTCCCCTTCGAAAAAAAAAATTAATGCATTAATATTTTTTAGTGTAGTTTCCCCTTTGTAAAAAAAAAAAAAAAATTAACACTGAATCATAGAAAACGTATAAATATATTTTGGGGAACAATAATAAACGCCACGAACTTGATACTCGCATAGACGCCACGAACAGGAGGAGTTGTCGTCCCTTATACCTTATATAGAGACTTGTATAGACGCCACGAATTTGTATAGACGCGGCGATTACCTATACACACAGACGCTGTATAAACGCAGCGAACTCCCGTCATAAACGCGGTGAACTCTATGTACAAAACATTATTATTATTATAATTATAAACGCTGCGACTCTCTTTTCTTTTTATCATGTAAAGGCAGCGAACCGTATAAACGCAACGACCGGAATATAAACGCTGCGAATTGTTATATAAACGCAGCGACTTGCACATGAAACGCAGCGAATTCTATAAACGCCGCGACTCCTATATAAACGCAGCGAAATCGTATCAACGCTGCGAATTGCATAAACGCAGCGACCCCTACTGAATATATAAACGCTGCGAATTGTATAAACGCCGCGCCGCAACTCCCATATAAACACTGCGAATTCTATAAACGCCGCGACTCCTATATAAATGCTGCACATTGCATAAACGCAACGACTTCTATGTACAATTGTATAAACGCAGCGACTCCTATGTACATTGTATAAACGCAGCGACTCCTATGTACATTGTATAAACGCAGCGACTTCTATATACATGCTGCTAAATTTTTTTGTATAAACGCAGCGAATCCTAGTTAGTCTATAAACGCCGCGAATCCTATAGAGCTTATAAACGCCGCGAACCGTATAAACGCAGCGAATCCTACCGTTCATTAATAAGCGCTGCAAACTGTATAGACGCAGCGAATCCTACTGCCAATATGTGCAGCGAATCCTAGAATGTCTATAAACGCCGCGAACTTACTTGTATAGACGCAGCGATACACGTGACACACAACACCCCCCCCCCCCCCGAAAAAAAAATACCTCAGGTATAAACGCCACGTGTGTGCCGTGTATAAGCGCCGCGACACGGGTGAACACGGGCGGTCCCCCTCCGCAATAAACGCCGCGACGGAACAACGAACGACGGCGCCAGACACGACTTATTTAAGATTATTACATAGAAACAAAACTGTACTCACTGGAAATGGAGCCCACTGTTATTATAATAAATATTTTACTGTGTTCACTGGAAATGGAGCTCACTGTATTAATGTAGTGTTTACTTGTATATTATAAACATTTTAAAGTAAACAATGTTAGTTTTTCCACCATAAACATTACTGTATTCACTGGAAATGGAGCTCACTGTATTAAGTGTGTTTCCTTGTATATTATAAACATTTTTTAAAGTAAACATTGCTATTATTTTTTTCCACCATAATCATTACTGTATTCACTGGAAATGGAGCCCACTGCTTATTATAAATATTTTACTGTGTTCACTGGAAATGAAGCTCACTGTATTAATGTAATGTTTACTTGTATATTATTATTATTATAAACATTTTTTAAAGTAAACATTGCTATTATTTTTTTCCACCATAAACATTACTGTATTCACTGTAAATGGAGCTCACTGTATAAACATTAATTATTTTCACCATAAACATTACTGTATTCACTGTAAATGGAGCTCACTGTATAAATATTATTTTTCCATTATAAACATTACTGTATTCACTGTAAATGGAGCTCACTGTAATAAGTGTTTACTTGTATATAATAAACATTTTTTTCAGTAAACATTATTTTTTTTTCAATAATAAACATTACTGTATTCACTGGAAATGAAGGCCACTGTATAAACATTATTTTCTCATTATAAACATTTATAGTTTTCTTCTATAAACATTATCGGCAAATTGCTTTAGAGAGCTGTGTGTGTATATAAACATTTTTCCTTCACTTATAAACATTATTATTTCATCAATAAACATTTTCTTTCATTTATAAACATTTGTGGCTGATTTCAATAAACATTTTCTTTGTTATAAACATTATTATTTCATTAATAAACATTTTCTTTCACTTAAAAACATTGATGGTTCTGTGTCTATAAACATCTGTGACACACATTAATAAACATTCATAATTCGCAATGTTTATAGTCTTTGGTGCATATTGATAAACATTCACTATAAACATTCATAGCTTACATCAATAAACATTTGTTGGCTATCAATAAACATTAGTGGTTGTTCAAAAACATTCACTATAAACATTTGTAGCTCTCATCAATAAACATTCACTATAAACATTCATAGCTGTCAATAAACATTAGTGGGACATGGCAATAAACATTTCTCCTTCCCTATAAACATTTTGATATCAATAAAAAAAATTCCTTTACTATAAACATTCAAATTCCTTTTCTATAAACATTAGTACATTAATAAACATTCCTCCTTTTCTATAAACATTCGTGTAATTAATAAACATTCTTCCTTTACTATAAACATTTTTCCATGACCATAAACATTCTAGTATTAATAATAAACATTTTTCCATGTACTATAAACATTATTTTTTTCATCCAGTGTTTATATTAATTATTATTTCCGTTTTCTTTGTGTTTTCCAGTTTCCCATTTTCTATGTAAAGAAACACGACACGTTTTCTTTAATTAATTAATTCATGAATGATGCAGA
>JAWQEG010005188.1:25000-30000 GCA_033782935.1 Petrolisthes cinctipes
AGAGAAGGGATGAGGGTGTGTGTGTGTGTGTGTGTGAGAGAGAGAGAGAGAGAGAGAGAGTGTTTCAAAGTGTGGTGGTGCTGCAAATACAACTACATCTTATCATACTAGGAATTTCAATAGATTATAGTGTGTATATGTGTGTGTGTGAGAGAGAGAGAGAGAGAGAGGGTGTGAAAGAGCGGGGAGACTGTGTGTGTATGTGTGAGAAAGAGAGAGAGGGAGAGAGAGATTGTGTGTGTATGAGAGAGAGATTGATTGTGTTAGGTTAGGTTAGGTTAGGTTAGGTTAGGTTAGGTTAGGTTAGGTTAGGTTAGGTTAGGTTAGGTTAGGTTGGGTTGGGATGGGTTGGGAAAGGTTAGGTTAGGTTAGGTTGGGTTAGGTTAGGTTAGGTTGGGTTAGGTTGGGATGGGATAGGTAAGGTTAGGTTAGGTTAGGTTAAGTTGGGTTGGGATAGGATAGGATAGGATAGGTTAGGTTGGGATAGGTTAGGTTAGGTTAGGTTGGGATGGGATGGGATGGGATAGGTTAGGTTAGGTTAAAGAGTGTGTTCAAAGTGTGGTGGTGCTGCAAATACAACTACATCTTATCATACTAGGAATTTCAATAGATTATAAATTAGTTTAGGTTAGGTTAGGTTAGGTTTGTGTGTGAGAGAGAGAGAGAGAGACTGTGTGTGTGTGTGAGAGGAGAGACTGTGTGTGTGTGTGAGAGGAGAGACTGTGTGTGTGTGTGAGAGGAGAGACTGTGTGTGTGTGTGAGAGGAGAGACTGTGTGTGTGTGTGAGAGGAGAGACTGTGTGTGTGTGTGAGAGGAGAGACTGTGTGTGTGTGTGAGAGGAGAGACTGTGTGTGTGTGTGTGTGAGAGGAGAGACTGTGTGTGTGTGTGTGTGAGAGACAGAGAGAGACTGTGTGTATGTGTGTGAGAGAGACAGAGGAGAGAGGGAGAGAGATTGTGTGTATGAGAGAGACTGGGTAGGATTGGGTTAATTTAAGTTAGGTTAGGTTAGGTTGGGTTAAATTAGGTTTGTGAGAGAGAGAGAGAGAATGTTTCAGAGTGGTGCTGCAAATACAACTACATCTTATCATACTAGGAATTTCATTACATTATAGTGTGTGTGTGTGTGTGTGTGTGTGTGTGTGTGTATATCAGAGCGTATGTGCGTGTGTATGACTGTGTGTATATATCAGAATGTATGTATGTATGTGTGTATGACTGTATATATATCAGTATGTATAACTATATGTATATAATCCTAATATATACATTATATACTTACCTCCACCTTCAGTATGTGTGTGTGTGTGTATATATCAGCATGTATGACTGTGTGTGTATATATAAGCGTATGTGTGCGTGTATGAATGTATGTGTGTGTATATATAAGTGTGTATGTATGTATATATCACCGTGTATACATATAATCTAACTCTCTCTGTGTATATGTATGTATGTATATAACCGCGTGTATAACTGTATGTGCGCGTGTATGAATGTATGTGCGCGTATATGTGTATGTATGTATATATCACCGTGTATACATATACTCCCAACATATAATCTAACTCTCTCTGTGTGTATGTATAAGCGTATGTGCGCGTGTATGACTGTATGTGTGCGTGTATGACTGTATGTGCTCGTGTATGACTATGTATATATCACCGTGTATACATATAATCTAACTCTCTCTGTGTGTATGTTTGTGTGCATATAAACGCGTGTATGACTGTATGTGTGTGTATATATCACCATGTATGACTGTATATTTATGTATGTGTATGTATATATCACCGTGTATACATATACTCCCAACATATACTCTAACTCTCTGTGTGTATAAGTTTGTGTGTATATTAGCGCATGTATGACTGTGTATCTATAAGCATGTATGTATGACTGTATAACTATGTATATATCACCGTGTATACATATAGTCCCAACATATCCATATATACTTACCTCCACCTTCAGTATGTGTGTGTGTGTGTATATATCAGAGCGTATGACTGTATATGTGTGTATATATCACCATGTATGACTGTATATTTATGTATGTGTATGTATATATCACCATGTATACATATACTCCCAACATATAATCTAACTCTCTCTGTGTGTATGTATAAGCGTATGTGCGCGTGTTAGACAGGATGTGTGCGCGTGTATGACTGTATGTGCGTGTATATATAAGCGTGTATGTATATATATATCACCGTGTATACATATAATCTCACTCTCTGTGTGTGTGTATGCGTGTATATAAGCGCGTGTATGAAGGTACGTGTATGTATGTATGTATATATAAGCGTGTGTATGACTATGTCACCGTGTATACATATACTCCCAACATATACTCTAACTCTCTGTGTGTATAAGTTTGTGTGTATATTAGCGCATGTATGACTGTGTATCTATAAGCATGTATGTATGACTGTATAACTATGTATATATCACCGTGTATACATATAGTCCCAACATATACATATATACTTACCTCCACCTTCATTGTGTGTGTATAAACGCGTGTATGACTGTGTGTATCTATAAGCATGTATGTATGACTATGTATGTGTATGTATATATCACTGTGTATACATATACTCCCAACATATAATCTAACTCTGTGTGTATAAGCGTATGTGAGCGTGTATGAATGTATGTGCGTGTATATATAAGCGTGTATGTATGTATATATCACCGTGTATACATATAATCCCTACATATAATCTAACTCTCTCTGTGTGTATATATAAGCGTATGTGCGCGTGTATGAATGTAAGTATATGTATGTATGTATATATAAGCGTGTGTATGTGTATGTATATATCACCGTGTATACATATAAATCCCAACATATACATTCACACTTACCTCCACCAAAATTACTGAACCCAGCCCCGGGTCTTGCCGTTCCGCCACCCGTGTGTGATCCCTTGTTCCGATCCACTTGGCGGTAATCCCTCGAGCCGAAGCCGCCCCCGCCGAACCTCTTGCCCCCTCCTCCGCCCCCGCTGCGTCCCCGGCCCCCGCCTCCGCCCCAGCGGGTCTCGGAGGCGATCACTTCCAGCCACTTGGGGAGTTCCTGTTTGGCTTCTTGGAGTAACTCGACCAGATCTCGGACCATGTTGCGGTTCTTGTCATTAAAGAAACTTGTTGCTAAACCTGTAAGAGAAAAAAGATTATATTATAGATAGAAAGACAGACATTATCTCTATCTATCTATCTCACACACACACAGTCTCTCTCTCTCTCTCTCTCTCATTCCCGTGTTGCGGTTCTTGTCATTAAAGAAACTTGTAGCTAAACCTGTATGAGAAATAAAGATTATATTACACACACATACACGCAGATACTGTCTCTCTCTCTCTCTCTCTCTCTCTCTCTCTCTCTCTATCTCTCTCTCTCTCTATCTCTTAATTCGACCAGATCTCGGACCATGTTGCGATTCTTATCATTAAAGAAACTTGTAGCTAAACCTGTAATGGAAATAAAGATTATATTACACACACATACACACAGATAAATGCTTCTTTCTTACACACATACACACACACACTCTCACACACACATCTATCACACACTCGCTCACACACATATTTACACTCTCTCTCACACACATCTATAGATAGATGGATAGATACATAGTATGTGTGTGAGAACACAAATACTTATCATCCTATCTATCTATCTCTCACACACACACACAGTCTCTCTCTCTCTCTCTCATACACAAACACAACACATTATTATATACTATCTATCTCTCCCTCCTTCCTTCCCTCCCTCTCTCTCTCACACACTCTCTCTCTCTCTCCCTCCTCACTCCCTCTCACACACACATATACACATACAAACAGTCGCTCTCTTCTTACACAAACACACACATTATTATATCTATCTCTCCCCCCCCCTCTCTCTCTCTCTCTCTCTCTCTCTCTCTCTACTTACCCAGGTTACCCATTTCGTCCAGTACGTCCAATTCTGTGGACATATTCTTCAATGTCCGAGGGTAGGTCAAGTTTATGACATGCTTCACGTGTGGAATGTCCAAACCACGAGCTGCTACCTGGAATGTTAAAGTTATTATTAGTATTATTATTATTATTATTATTATTAGTAGTAGTAGTAGTAGTAGTAGTAGTATTTTTACTATGCTTCTTATTATTATTATTATTATTGATTTATTTTTACTATTCTTAATTCTTATTATTATTATTTTTACTATTCTTATTATTATTATTATTATTATTACACATATATATAAACACACTATTAATATTAAGTTATTATTATTACTATTCTTTTTCTTATTATTATTATAATTACTATTATTATTATTATTACCGGTATTATATTATTTTTTATTACTTTAATTTTTCATTTTTATTATAATTATTATTATTATTATTATTATAATACACACACGCAACCTGCTACCTGGAATATATATATAAGAAGTTATTATTATTATTATTATTAGTATAATAATAAAAATACTACTGATAAAATTCCGAACTCACCGCCGTAGCGACCAGAATTGGGGCACTGTCCACTCCTGAAGACCTAAGGGCATCCTCTCTCGTTCCCTCTGACTACACACACACACACAGACACACTCTCTCTCTCTCTCTTTCATTTCCTCCCCCTCTTTCTCTCTCTCTCTTTCATTTCCTCCCCCTCTTTCTCTCTCTCTCTTTCATTTCCTCCCCCTCTTTCTCTCTCTCCCACCCCCCCTCCTCTCTCTCTCTCTCTACCACCCCCCCTATCTCTCTCTCCCTCCCTCTCCTCTCTCTCTCTCTCTCTCTCTCTCTCCTCCCTCTCTCTCAAGAAAAAAAAAAATGAAAAAATGAAAAAATGGAAAAAACTGAAAAAATTCGAACTCACCGCCGTAGCGACCAGTATAGGGCACTGTCCACTCCTGAAAGACCCTAAGGGCATCCTCTCGTTCCCTCTGACTACACACACACACACACAGACACACACATACTCTCTCTCTCTT
>JAWQEG010005189.1:0-5000 GCA_033782935.1 Petrolisthes cinctipes
ATTATTACTTTATTTTTTCTACAAAGCGTACCGGTGTTTTCTTAATGTTTCACAAGGCTTTTGAACGAGTTAGAAATCACTGTGTAATTATATATGCTGTCTTTGTACTTACTTTATTTTACAAGCTTAAACTTTCACGAAAAAAAATCTTGTAAAATCAGTTGTTTATTAAAAAATTCCAACGAGTATTTGTTTATATTTATGTGTATATTTTTGTTTACTTGGAAAACTGATGGTGTTGAGCCATTAATTAATAGTTATTCTGTTACAACACTGCTCTGAAACACTGCTGCACAGACTCCATATTATTATTATTTTAGCTTACCAACACCATCCACTCACTACACTGTTAGTATGGTATATTCCACAGCTACACCAAAGCTAAAACACAAGACAGACTGCTGTACAAAGCTTCAAGTCACGAGCTATATATGTATTGCACCAAACAAAGCCGGACTAAATAATTATTAAGCTTTGCCAACAGTCCGTTATTCAGTTACACAACGTTGGGGGATTCAAATTCAACCAGTACATACAAACTTATAAAGCTTTGCCACGGTCCGTTATTTTCAGTTACACATACACCGTTAGGATTCAAATTCACTCATAAAAACAAAACTATCTCTCACACACACACAAGAAGGTCTCGGGGTCACTGGTATTGATAATTGACAAGTATCTAATCACTCACTGCAAATCATATTGTTTTCCTGTACGGTACGTAATTATTTTCTCAAGACGCTCTGCTACTCCTGTACTGACAGACTGACTGAATGTTGGTTGGTTGATTGGTTGTAGATGCGTGTGTTGGTACAGATGGATTGTTGGTACAGATAGATAGTTGGTACAGGTGGATAGTTGGTACAGATGGATAGTTGGTACAGGTGGATAGTTGGTACAGATGGATAGTTGGTACAGGTGGATAGTTGATACAGATGGATAGTTAGAAGGACGGGGGAGGGATGAGATGCGGGCTGCTGCGACACAGAAACGTCCGTACGTCCGTATTAGGTTGTGACAGAGATGAGGCGGGTGTCCGTCCGTGTGAGGCTGTGACAGAGATGAGGCGGGTGTCCGTTCATGTGAGGCTGTGACAGAGATGAGTGCTGTCCTTTCCTTGTCACAGAAACGTCCGTCTGTCTGAGGCTGCGACAGAGATGAGGTGGGTGTCCGTCCGTATGAGGCTGCGACAGAGATGAGGGAGGCGTCTTTCCGTCTGAGGCTGCGACAGAGATGAAAGGGAGGCTGTGACAGAGAGGGTCGGCGTAGTTGTAAGGCTGTGTGTTTGACAAGAGATGAGGGTCGGCGTAGTTCTAATAAGGCTTTGACAGAGGGAGACACAAGAGGTTAAAGGATGCTACAGATAGATGACCTCTCCCTTTATAGCCAAGAGCCGACAAGTACTCTTAAAACCTCCTTACTGGCTCTCTCACTCTCTCTTTCTCTCTCTCACACACAATTGGTGAGATGCGACAAAGCAGTACGTTCGTGGGTCGATATGAATCTGCTTTGAGTACGAGAGAAATGAGTGTGTTTTTCTAATTGGGTGTGATCAGAGAAATGCGCGTGTGTGTGTTTTTGCCTTGGGTGTGACAGAGATGCGTGCTTGCGTGTGTATTTCTGTCTGCTTTGGGGTGCGAGAGAGCCACGCCACCCCTACACACATATATACACACACACACTGGTACACCCTAAGTTAGCGTCGCGATCCTCCTTCTTCTCGTCTTCCCTCACTTCACACACACACACGTCCTGTACTGTATGTGTGTTTGTTTCTCGGTTTCTGTTATCGTAGAGTTGTCAGTCAGTAATCCACAATTAACTTTTTCCTTTACACACCCAGGCAGATAAAACACACGTAAAGTTAGCCCAGAAAAGTGCCAGCCAAAAAAAAGCTCTTTCCTTCACTACAAACTCACTCGAGCACCACCACGTCAAGAAAATAACACATGCGTAGTAGAAGAGTTCCCAACACACCCAAGCACTTAGTACGGTCACCACCCACACTGTGTTGTAGAGTATGTGTAGTTAGCGTCTTCCCAATGCTGCTGCTGCTACTACTACTACACACACAGATACACACACACACACACAGGCAGGAGTGAGTGAGTGAGTGATGGTAGTAGCCTGGTTGGTTTGGTTGGTTGGTTGGTGACACACACACACAACACAACACAACACAATAGCTGGGAGACTTGGATTGATTGTCTGGTCCAGTGTTTGTTGTTGTTGGTTGTAGATTGAAGGTTTGAGGTTGGGGCAAGGCAATGATGATAGTGGTTGGTTGGTTGGTTGTTGTAAGCGGCGGCGGCGGCGGTGCAGTGTGCGTGTGTGTGTGTGCACCGCTCGCCCTCAACTGACAGAATGACGCGCTCTCTCTCTCTCTCTCTCTCTCTCTCTCTCTCTCGTAGTGGTACATACACACACACATACACACACGCCACCACCACCACAACCAACCGTCCCTCTTGCTGCCTCGGGGTGTGGGGTGTGGGGTGGTAGTGGTGGTGGTGTGGGGGGGAAACGAACGAGTACACACACACACACACACAGCCTTGGGGAAGAGAGAGAGGGAGAGAGAGAGAGGGGGTTATAGGAGGGAGAGGGAGAGGGTTATAGGAGAGAGGGAGGGTTATAGGAGAGGAGGGAGGGAAGAGGGAGAAAGAGAGAAAGGGTTATAGGAGAGAGGGAGGGAGAGAGAGAGAGGGGAGGGTTATAGGAGAGAGAGAGGGAGGGAGAGAGGAAAGAAATGGATGTAGAAACGGAGAGAAGAGAAAGACGGAGGGAAGAGGAAGAAAGAAACGGAGGAAGGGAAGAGGAAGGAGGGGAGGAAAGAAACGAATGGAGGGAGGAGAGGAGGGAAAAAAAGAGAGGAGGAAAGAGAGGGGAAGGAGGAGAGGAATGGAGTGAGGGAGGA
Organism: Petrolisthes cinctipes; assembly: GCA_033782935.1. Lineage (NCBI taxonomy): Eukaryota > Metazoa > Arthropoda > Malacostraca > Decapoda > Porcellanidae > Petrolisthes > Petrolisthes cinctipes. The sequence continues at coordinate 2,918 of JAWQEG010005189.1, forward strand.
GAGGAGGGGAAGGAGGGAGGAGAGGAGGAAAGAGATGAGAAAGAAGGAGGGAGGAGGAAGAAAGAGATGGAGGAAGGGAAGAGGAAGGGAGGAAGGAGGGAGGGAGGAGAGTAGGAAAGAGAGGGGATGGAGGGAGGAGAGGAGGAAAGAGAGGGGAAGGATGGAGAAGAACGGAGGAAGGGAGGGAGGAGAGGAGGAAAGAGAGGGAGGGAGAAAAGAAAGTAGGAAAGAGAAGAGAGAAGAAAAGAGGAGGAAAGAGAGGGGAAGGAGGGAGGGAGGAGGGGAAGAAAGAGAGGGGATGGAGGGAGGAAAGAGAGGGAAGGTAGAGGAAAGATAGAGAAGAGAGGGGAAGGAAGGAAGTAGGAGAGGAGGAAAGAGAGGTAAGGTAGAGGGAGGAAAGTAGGTAGAAAATTAATTACGCCCCGTAAGACAACAAAAACAACAAACCAACATTCATACAAACATACATAAATTTATACAACTAACCAACATACAGGAAGAGTACTGTATATGGCAGAGTGGATACAGAGATGGACTGCGAATGTCATGGACCCAGGTTCGAGTCCACGAGAAACATCAGGGTTTTTTCCGAGGTGATCTGATAGTTGTTGTTGTTTTCTTTCCTGACTTATTAACACCACCACGAAGCTCCACTGTCTCATCTATAGTATGTTTGTGTGTGTGTGTGTAACTCCTCTTGTCTCCTGTATAGTGACGTGTATAAATAAGGTGTGTGTGTGTGTGTAACTCCTCTTGTCTCCTGTATAGTGACGTGTATAAATAAGGTGTGTGTGTGTGTGTGTGTGTAACTCCTCTTGTCTCGTGTATAGTGACGTGTATAAATAAGGTGTGTGTGGTCATATAGTGGGACAGAAGAGAAGCTATCAACACCACCACGAAGCTCCACTGTCTCATCTAGTGTGTGTGTGTGTGTGTGTGTGTGTAACTCCTCTTGTCTCGTGTATAGTGACGTGTATAAATAATGGGACAGAAGAGAAGTTACGGTACCAACATCACCACCACGAAGCTCCACTGTCTCATCTAGTGCCACACCCAATAATCTCGGGGCCTCACAAGAATCACAGGCTATTTACACCCTACAGTCCCGAAGTTGAGGGAACAAAAAAATAATTAAGAAATATATATATACAACTAACCAACATTCATACATACATAATTCATACATAAATACATACAAACATACATATTTACATACATACATACATACATACATACATACACAATCCCTCCCATCGTTTCTCTCCCTTTCTCTTCCCTTTCCTTCTCTCCCTCCCTCCCCTCCGTTTCTCTCCTTTCCTCCCTCTCTCCATCTCTCCCCACCCCTCTTTCTCTCTGTCTTTCCTCTCTCCATCTCTCCTCCCTCCATTTTTCTCCATCTCTTCTCTCTCCTCCAGCCGTTTCTCTCTCTTTCTCTCCATCTCTCCTCCAGCCGTTTCTCTCTCTCTCTCTCTCTCTCTCTCTCTCTCTCTCTCTCTCTCTCTCTCTCTCTCTCTCTCTCCCCCAGAAATATTAAGGACCCTATGATTGTGGGCTTCTGATTCCTCCTGACTACACCACGAAACAAACTCCTTCCACATACATAAGTGGTGTTTCGTGGCAGTAATTGAAGGACTCATTTACCTCCAATTTTCCGACTACATTACAGGGAGGGTCCTTCAACATAAAGCACATTTATTTTAAGTGGTAAATCTGGACCAAAAGATATCCACCCACACTTTCCTTCCATCGTAGTAAATATCTTGGTAATAAAGAACAACACGTGTATTACTTTGCAGCACCTCATAATAATAATTGAGGGGGTTGAATTGACGTAAGGTGTTGTTGTATGATTATATTTTGATATGATACTGATTTATTTGCACGATGGAAGGAAGGTGTCGGTGGTTATTTGATTGTGGCTGTACTTCCGCCTTGTGTAAACCAGAGATATAGTATCTGTACACTCCCTCCGTCTGAATACTTACACCGGGTATACACAACAGCAAATTACACCTCATTGATGACGTCACGTGCTTAAATAAAGAGATGGTAAAAATACACACACACACACACACACACACAT
>JAWQEG010005189.1:7500-30000 GCA_033782935.1 Petrolisthes cinctipes
CCATATACATATATATATATACACACACACACACACACACCATAATATTATATAACTATCACAATCAGGAACAGTTTATTATTGAGCACCCAGTAATTTCCATTTCAACTACAAAATCAACTTCTGCAAACCAAAAAAAAAAAAAAAAAAACCTCCCACCGCTCCTGTGGAAGTAAAGGTGTCAGGTGTTAGTGATTCCTATTGGCCGGTAGGTGGCTCTGCTGTATGTACCACCACTACCAAAACTCACACTCTATTTCCTTCCTCTCCTCTTCTTCTCTCCTTTCCTTCTCTCTTCTTCTCTCCTTTCCTTCTATTTCCTTTCATTCTCTTCTCTCTCATTTTCTTCTCATTTCATTCTTTCTCTCTTCTCTCCTTTCCTTCTATATCCTTCCTTCTCTCTTCTTCTCCCTTCTCTCCTCTTCTTCTCTCCTTTCCTTCTCTTCTTCTCTCTTATTTCATTCCTTCTCTTTTCTTCTCTCCCTTTTCTTCTCCCAGTACTATAATAGAATTTTTTTTGTGAGTAATCAAAGGCTTCATTGCTTCAAGTGTCGAGTCAGTGAGTGAGTGAGTCAGTCAGTCAGTGTTGCCAGGTGCAGGGACATTTATCTCTGTTTTAGGGAATTTTGAAGTCCACACAGGGAAATTATAAAAAAAGATGGTTTAATTAAGGAGGTAGTACAGTGCTTGTGGTAAATCTGGAGTAAATTATTCATTCAAAATATTCCAAGCAACAGAGGGAATCCATTATATTTATTCATCTAGTTCTGTTTCCTGGCATAGTTTGGAGGAATCAAGGCACTCCAATGTATCAAATGTATACTATCCTTAATTAAGAGTAAACAGGGAATTTTCTACCAGACGAAATACCATTAATGTTCATGAGTAAACAGGGAATTATAGAGGCAAAAAGGGAAATTCTAAAAGGTGAAGTTAAGGAGGGATATTCACAGAGCTTAGAGCTATACACATAGAGCGCGCGTCGCTGTGTTATGAGTTAGGGGAGGAGTGTCGCCAGCCAGCCTGCTCGGCGGCCATCTTGGAATGGCGCTTTGAACTCCCGTACAGTACTATCCACAATTATTGACATTTCCCTGATTTGTAAAGCATTGTATCTTGTTATCTAATTATGCAGGTTTTGTTAAATCAATTAACAAGGCTGAGATAATGTCTTCAATTATTTCAATTATAATGATTGGAATGGCAACCTATCATGGCCGCCAACCCACTTCTGGTGGCGACAAGCCAGGGGGGCTGTCGCGCGCTCTATGTGTATATATAGCTCTGTGGGGATATTACGTGAAGCACACCTGGCAACACTGCAGTCCAATGTTGCCAGGTGCAGGGAAATTTCTCTGTTTTAGGGAATTTTGAAGTCTGCACAAGGAAATTATATAAAGATTGTTCAAGAGAAAACGGAAATTTCTACCAGACGAAATACAACAAAACCATCAATGCTCAAGAGTAAACAGGGAATTATAAGATGCAAAAAGGGAAATTCTAAAGATAAAGTTAGAGAAATTTCGTGAAGCAGAGCTGGCAACACTGCAATCAGTCAGCAGTGTTGCCAAGTATGGAGAGTTTTCCCTAGACATGGGGGAATTAGTGGTAACCAATGGAAAAATTATATACAGATTATTCAAGAGTAAATGGGGAAATTTCTACCAGACTTATAAATAAATGTGTGACTATAATATCTTCAAGAGTAAACAGAGAATTTTTGAGGTAAATAGGGAAATAATTATGATGTTGTTGAAGTTGGGGAAATTTCGTGAAGCAGACCTGGCAACACTGTCTGCAATAAATAAAATAAAATAAGTCAGTGTGTTGGTTGAAGTAGAGGAGTAAAGACGTTGTTTTTTATTTCCTCTGAACACACATACATTTCTACCACTTGTTTATTCATACAGGTGAATATAACTTTTAATTATTGTGTATTGTGTTGTATGTATGTATGTATAATATGTGTAATATTGTATGATTTGTATGTATGTGTAATATTGTATAAATATATAACATTTAATTATTGTGTTTTGTATGTTTGTATGTATGTGTAATATTGTATGATTATATAACATTTAATTATTGTTTTGTATGTATGTGTAATATTGTATAATCACATTTTTACATGGTGATAATATTTTTATTCCAGCTGTTATGATTCTTTTTAATTAATTAACTCTACATAAACATCACCTCCACCACCATCTTAATTCTTACCTCTTCAACTGTCCCTCTTTTCTCTCTATTTCCTTCCTGCTTGCTGCCTCACCTCTCTTATCACCTTTTTCTGGCGCTATATGACCTCGCTGTTGTGGCGTCTAATTTCAACCAGTCAATCCCACCTCAATCACCTTCCTCGTGCGCCATAGGACTTCGCAGTTGGTTATTTGTATTATTAGAAGTGGTATATTTTGTTAAGGAGAGGTAAATTATCTTGTTGGTTAGCTTCTCTCCTTCCTTCACCACACATAGTTCTTTCCTTCCTTCTACTCACAACTTCTCCGTCACTCCCAACATGACTCTTCACCCTTTCCCAACCTTTCTTTCCCTGAGTTCCCTCCCATCCCAAACCTAGCCTTCCTTCCCTCCTATCCCTACTATCACCCATGGCTGTACAGTATTACATTTGAATGGTTACCAAATTGAGTATTAATTAATGTGTTAATTTTTCTTGCAGGTGGAGTGAAGGGAATATGTTTGACCCCACCAGGACTAATAAGGCTCCATCTCCAGGGAACTGTCACACACACATCTGCTCCAGCACTACACACATACACACACTCTTCAGCACTGTGGCTGGATCTATGGGGATCCCTCACTCAGCACACACACACACACCCAGTGGACACCAGTCTTTGGTTTACCGATGACTCCAACACGTGGGATTCCTTCTACATTATCAGTGATGGTGAGTGTAATAATATCTACTGTAAGTCGATCCTTGATATAAGATGATTTAATATAACATTATCCTTTTAGCACACACACACACAACCTCCATTGGTTCGAAATGTGTGTGTAGCCTTGTGATGGTTTGGGTGGGCTGTTGTCCAGAAACTCCCTGCTTCAGATCTCGGGCTTCGACTCAGGTGGGCTAGGGACTGTGGTATCCGAGAGTACTAAGAGGGTTTACTGTACACGGCTTCATTACAAACAGTACAATACATACTTATAACAACAGAGTAAAACAAGGTATTACCGTATATGTAATGAATGTGTGTACAGTAACCCTTCTCTGTACATGACACACCCATTAAGGTGGTCATTCTTTTTTGGTACATTGGAGTGCCTTAATTCCTCCAAAGTATGCTAGGAAACAAGACCAGAAGAGCAAAAATAATAGTGTTCTGTTGCTGGGAATAGTTTGGAGGATTCAGTTGCTCCAGATTTACCAACACAAAACTTCCCCATTAACCCAGTGGTGTATAATGATGGTTTACTGTATACTGATTCATGGAAAACTTTATAATAATACGCACCAATAACAGTGGAAAATAAGAAAAAATTGCTGTATTTTATTTATAATTTATTGGTAGTGGATGAAGGAACTTGTGATGGCAAGCTGAGAATGTCATGGGGTTGAAAATGTGAAGGAATGTCAACGAATCTTTCAATAATTGTTGTATCCATGTTATTTTTATTTAATTAAGGACCCTGTGATTGTGTATCTGATTCCTCTTGACTATGCCACGAAACACACTCCTTCCATATAGGTGTGTGTGTGTGTTTCGTGGCAATATTTGAAGGACTCGTTTACCTCCAATTTTCTGACTACATCACAGGGTCCCTAAAGTTGTGTGACCCTGAAGACCCAATCCTTGAAAAAAAAAAGGGAAATGGTGTAATAATGGTGAAAAAGAAGGGAAATTTGTAATAATGTTGAAGATTGCTGGAAGTAAAAGACGTCTGTGTTGTTGATATTTGGTACCGATGTGACGATGACTACAGACAGAGTAGTACCGGTACCAAGCCATAGGGTCAATTCCACAGTAGTTGGTATTGGTTTGTAAGTATGCAAATGATAGAATGTTAGCCTTGTAAATGACTTATGGGTGAACTAATTAATGAAATTTGTGATAGATAGTGATAGATAGTAACTGTTTGATAGATTTTGTGAATACGGATACTCAGCTTTTGGAAAATAATGAAGCCTTATAAGTATGGTTGGTTGGGAAGCTTACAAACAAATTACGACTGGAATCGAGCCATAGTCACCACAGATGTCCTTGCATACAGCCCATTGATTGAGTTATGTGGGGCAATATTTGTATTGCAACTAAAACATGGTTATTTTTTTCAGTTCTCTGAGAAATGGCTGGTGTGAGAAGAGATAAAATGTGTCAATGTGTAAGAAGAGTATGGCAGTGAAGGACTGGACATGGCAGACTGTTGTGGCAGAAATCAACACTTGTGATTTGGTAAGTAACACCTTGTATATTTCTTTTACACTTTACAATATTTTCTGAATGCCTGGTACAGCCACAATCAAATAACCACCGATACTTTCCTTCCATCGTGTAAATAAATCAGTATTTATGTGTCATATCCAAGACCATAGAAGATGCATTACAGTATTATAATCGTAAGTACAGTATTGGTGTAAATGGAAAACTTTATAATTTAAAAAGAAAGTGGTTTCCCATTCAGCCTTGGTCTAGATTATAAAGGCTTATTATGCATACATGACAGAAAACTTTAACTGCACCTTAAGGGGGTAAAAGAACAAGTATATTTTTTTTATGTGTGGTCACAAATTTATGAGCGCGGTAATTTACTTTTGTTACATTGGAGTATGCCAGGATCAGATGAACAAAACTAATGGTGTTCAGTTGCTTGGAATAGTTTGGAGGAATCATTTGCTCCAGATTTACCAACACTGTACTTCCCCCTTAATGATTCAATACTGATATGTTTAAATTCAACAAAGAAAGACCTTGTAAAAATACTTAGTTAGTTGTTAATATACAAAATATTATTGGTTGGTGTGGTATTCAATGTGTACTGGTGTTTGGAAGGGAAAGGGAAGAATAAATAGGTAAGAGGGTGTTTGGAAGGGAGGAAAGTATTGGCTACAAGAATTGGTACACACGCTGTAGTTTTCAAGGGTTTACAACATGTAGAAAATGTAAGACCGCAATACAACATTATTATTAGGTTTGTTTTGTAATCATAGTCACATGGTAGATCATTCATTGCAGTACTGCCAGAATAATGACCTTTCTTATAGCCTGTGTATGAATTTCTGTGGCCAACTGTACATCATATGGGCTGGAATGGAGTTTATGGGTCGATTCCACAGTGGTTAGTTTTGGTTTGCAAGCACACAAACGAAAGAATGTAAGCCCTGTAAATGACTTATGGATGAATTATTTAATGAATTTGGTGAGTAAACTATACAGTGATCATTATCATCTAACTGTTTGATAGATTTTGTGAATGTGTATACTCAGCTTTTGGAAAATAATGAAGCTTTACAAGTGTGGTTGGTTGGGAAGCTAACAAACCAATACCACTGTGGAATCGACCCTATGAGTGACACATTTTACTGGGGATTTTTCTCTCATGTTTACCCACCCTTTGATAAAAGAGAAATGGAGTATTGATAATTTTTTACATCAATGTCTTGGTGGCAGATTGTGCTCAGAGTAACAAGATATATAAAAGAAAATCCATATATAATTGTATAATTTTTGACAGAAGGTTATCTTGTTGGTGAAATGTTAAGTCTGATTCCTCCAGACTATGCCACGAAACTGATCCCTTATCAGTAACATGAAGGTCGTCTGTTTCCTGGCATAATTAGGAGGAATCAGTAGCCTGCCAATTTACCAACAAGAGAATGTCTCCTTAACATGAGTTTCGGATCTTCATTTTCAAAAGTAGCAGATTGTGTAAAACAAGAGTTAACCAGCAATTGAAACACAAATTAAGAAAATTTTACTAAATATCCAAGAAGCACAATCTTCCTGTTGTGTTTGTCATGTCATCTGTTTGGCAGAGTTTAACTTTTGAAGGAAAGTGTTCATCTTCCTCTCTATTTTTGTTCAGTTTTAAATGGTATTCATAAGAGATTTTATGTATCTTGAAGTTGTGTTGTGAACTGGGTAGGACAAGTAAGAAATGAAAGCAGTGGTACATTTGAGCATTAATATGAGAGGTGATAGTTATCTTAGGGTCTGACCTATAAATATTTTAGAGAATTTGACCAGAAATGGAAATATAGAAATCAGGTGTCTGGAACTTGAAACTGATCATGTATGCTTACTGACTGTATAAAAATGCAGACATTCATTGACGGATAAAGTAAAATATTGTCCTTCCCACAGGTGAGGTGACTGAAGGTGTTGTACCCAAGTTGATGTCAACCAAGAATATGTTGTGTGTGTACTGTACCTTCATCATCTCTTCAATACACTACTGGGATACTCCATACAGGTAATGATACTGAGCTCAGGTCGTATGCAAGAACATCCGTCAGTGGTACCGGTACGACGACACCATAGATGTTCTTGCATATCACCCTGAAAGTGATCTATTTCTCAAAGTAGTAAATTAAAGTAATCTGATTAAATGTTGTGCTTAAATTAAAGGGAGATTCTCTTGTTGGTGAATTGGAGGCTACTGATTCCTCCTGACTATGCCACATTATAGGTTTGTGTTTCGTGACAATATTTGAAGGATTCGTTTACCTACAACTATTTTACTACATCACATAGCCCATTAAGGGAAGATTCTATTGTTGGTGAATTGGAAGGTCTCCGATTCCTCCAACCTATGCCATGAAACAGATCCCTTATCAGTAACATGTAGGTGGTGATATTATTATTATTAAGAAAAATAAGGAAACGGATACCCCCATTTGTAACATTGACGTTGTCTGTTTCCTGTCATAGTTTGGAGGAATCGGTACCCTCCAATTTACCAAGAAAACCTCCCCATAAGTGTAAATAGTGTTGATAAATGAAACACATCAAAAAGAATATATTGTATTGTAAATATGGTCTAAAATAACCTGAACAGAGAGGGCCTGGTATATAGTTATTATAGTTTGTGAATAAAACATTCATGATTATTGTTGTTATTGCAGGGAAGAGAAGATGAGGAGACCAAGAAAGGAGAATTTGAAGACTGAGAAGAGGAAGAGAAGAGATGGAGAATGAGAAGACCGTAGAGAGGCCAAGATAGAAGATGAGACCAAGAAACGATAAAAGACAGAAATATTTTTTTCTTCTAAGAATGAAAATTTGAAGATTAAACTAACAAATTATAATTTATCACCTGTATTAATACTTAATAAAAATCTAATAATATAGACTATGTTCTATAAATCTCTAACCTAATTTAATTTTGTTCTTTTTTCCTTTTTCATTACATTTCACTAATCTACATGGAGTTACTTATAGTCCCTTATTAAAAGTTTTGTCCCCCTCTTTGGTTGGCTGGCAGGAAGGTGAAGTCTGTTAAGGGGTTAATACAGACCCTGTGATTGTGTACGAAAATTTGAGGCTTCCGATTCCTCCTGACAATGCCAAGAAACAAACTCCTTCCATATAGGGGTGTGTGTGTGTTTGTTTCATGGCAATATTTGAAGGACTCGTTTACCTTCAATTTTCTGACTACATCACAGGGTCCCTTAAATTAAAGACACTGGAATACACACAAACTGGTGTACTGAATTTGTAATGAGACAGGGAGAGGTTCACTTTGGGTTTGTGGAATATTAATTAATACACCTACACCAGTTTGTCTGATTGTCCAGCCTATTTTCAATGCTGACTGCCTTCCTGCCAACCAAAGGAGTTGTGAAACTTTGAATTGTGACTCTACATAAATGGTCTTGATACATACATACATACATACAACAACAAGATGAACGTCTGTGTTTGGTGTGGAATGAGTTTGACGAGTTGACGACCTGAAATGGAAACAAAGTCAAATTTAATGCAAACATACGGTACTTTAAAATAAACTCATAATAATAATAAATGTCAAAACCATACAGTCTCTTTCTTCCTTTCTTCCCTCCATTCCTTCCCTAAATGAATATTAGGTTTACAACAAAACTTAAACCTTATTCAAGAACATTCATGGAGTATACGATGGCCTGGTACCGGTACTGTGACTGTTGTTTGTCTATGGAGCCGTCGTACCGGTACCACACCATCGTATACACCACGAATGTTCTTGCATACAGCCTCTTCTCTGAATCTCAAACTTAATTAATTTTCCAAAGACTAATGATGATAATATAAATGATACTAAAACATACCAGCATATAACTTCCTATCTTTCCCAATATATTTCTCCACTATTAATTTTAATGCAAATATTTGGTCCACACATCCTCTACCCTTTCTGAACCCAACCTGCTCCTCACTAACTTTATTCCCTGTTACTTCAATCAGTCTTTCAGTAAGAACCTTCCCATAAACAGTTAAACAAGTAAAAAAAAAAAGAAAAGAAAAAAAAATAATAAAAAAAGAAAAAAATAAAATAAATAAACACTGACCAAATATGCTTCATTGGCAGTTGGTAAAATAAGAAAGAAAATAAATAAAGAAAATATATAAAATAAATAAATATACACTAACCACATATGTTTGGCGAGGTTGAAGTCACTGATTCCTCCAAACTACACCAAGAAAACACGAGAAGTCGGCTAAACTAACTCAGGAAGGACCCTTCTTTTCTTTCCTGGATTAATTTGGTGGAATCGACTGGAAAAAACGGACTAAAAAATTATATATACCGTATAGATTACCTCAAACTAACTACAGGACCCCTCATTTCCTGGATAAATTTGGTGGAATCAGCTGCAAAAAATGGACCCAATAATTATACCGTATAGATTATATTACCTCTCTGGGATTGATTCAGGAGTGTCGTGCCGCATTATGGGCCATGTAAACAATGCTTGCTGTTTATCTATCTGTCTAAGGAGTGTTGTGCTGCATTCTGGGCCATGTAAACAATGATTGCTATTTATTTATCAATATGTCTATCCCGGGTGGCCAGCGGGAGGGAGTCCAGAGGTGGTCGAGCGCTCTGTCCCTCTCTCTGTCCCACACCACCATCTTGTTTGTCCTCCTCCTGTCCCACACCACCATCTTCTTTGTCCTCCTTCTGTCCCACACCACCATCTTCTTTGTCCTCCTTCTGTCCCACACGACCATCTTGTTTGTCCTCCTCCTGTCCCACACCACCATCTTGTTTGTCCTCCTCCTGTCCCACACCACCATCTTGTTTGTCCTCCTCCTGTCCCACACCACCATCTTCTTTGTCCTCCTTCTGTCCCACACCACCATCTTGTTTGTCCTTCCTCTGTCCCACACCACCATCTTGTTTGTCCTTCCTCTGTCCCACACCACCATCTTGTTTGTCCTTCCTCTGTCCCACACCACCATTTATTTTTTCCTCTTTTTCTTGGTGTTGTCTGGGTCGGTCTCTGTTGTAAAAGGAGTGATACCAATTAACATCAGTACAGAAAACTCGTGGAATAAACTATAGAATCATTACTCCATTTATTTATTATAATTTATGTGTTTTATTATATTTTTATGAGGGGATCATCTTGGAGTGTAAAGATTTGATGTTTTTTTTTTGGGTGGGTGATGAATTGATTGTCAGAAATGCACACTATTGCTGCTGAAGAAGGATACTGTTAGGATTGAAGGATGCCCAGGGGAGGTGGCCGAAAGGTTAATGTTCTGCTGGACTCATAACCTATAGGTCGGATGATAGATTCCTCTCAGGTGAGGGCCTGAGAATATTTACTCTTCCGATTTGAGCTTCAGGCACTAACTATAAGGCCACCAAACGTCATAAAACACCCTCACTGGTACCATAACAGCTGCAGTATTTGGGAATTACCCTCACTTCCCTCCATCTGTGGCTGGGTACCAGTTTGGAAGTCGTGACGTGTGTGTGTGTGAGTAACAGTTGACCTGGGCTACGATAACATTAGAAGCCAGGTTAGGAGTGAAGGATGCCCAGGTTAGGACCAAAATACTGTACAGGAAATGACCAGGGCAAAATACTAGGACCTATCCGGATCTGGCAACACTGCTACAAAACGGGGTATTTATTGAAAGAATTACCGTTTTGTAGCAGTATTGCCAGATCTGGCTAGGTCCCATTATTTTGCCCCGGTCATTTCCTGTACTTTACCACGGTTATTTCCCGGTAGTATGCCCAGGTTAGGTCCCGGTAGTCTGCTGTGGTCTAGGTTAGGTTAGGTTAATTTCAAAATGCCCTATCTTGGAAATGGGGCATTTGCGGAGGAAATGCCATAGAAGAAAATTGTCTTAGAATGGTCTAAATAAGTAGGTAATGAAGGTAGAAAAACTGTACGCAATAACGATAATTCTTTCAATAATTACCAATTTTCGACTTGCTCTGACAATTTATTGGGTGGTATTCAATAACATCCGTGGTGGTGTATATGATAGTGTGGTAACGGTACGATGACTGTGTTGTTTGTCTATGGAGCCATCGTACCAGTACCACACCATAATATATACCACCAATTTCTTGAATACGGTCCATGGGTCAATTGCATTGGTTCGTAAGCACGCAAACGAAAGAATCTTGGTATTTATTGAAAGAATTACCGTTTTGTAGCAGTGTTGACAGATCTGGCTAGGTCCCAGTATTTTGCCCCGGTCATTTTCTGTACTTTACCACGGTTATTTACCGGTAGTTGGCCCAGGTTAGGTCCCGGTAGTCTGCCCAGGTTAGGTCCCGGTAGTCTGATGCGGTCTAGGTTAGGTTAGGTAAGGTCAGGTCAGGCTAATTTCAAAATGCCCTATCTTGGAAATGGGGCATTTGCGGAGAAAATGCCATAGAAGAAAATAGTCTTAGAATGGTCTAAATAAGTAGGTAATGAAGGTAGAAAAACCGTACCCAATAACGGTAATTCATTCAATATTTACCAGAATCTTGGCCGTGTAAATGACTTATGGCTGAATTGTGGTTCGTAAGCACGCAAACGAAAGAATCTTGGACGTGTAAATGACTTAATTGTGGTTTGAGAGCACGCAAACGAAAGAACCTTGGGTATTTATTGAAAGAACTACCCGAAAATTAGCCTGTGTGTAATGGTTATTTTATCAATTTAATTCCTTCCACACCTTATAAACTCACCATTATTCTGTCACTGTAGCTTCGTTATATATTTATCTAACTTATTTCGTATGTATGTCATCCCCTGGTCACGTGGTAACCGCTAAATGTGACGAAATAATACAGTGTTGTTTTGAAATTGGTGCCTCCCTCTGCCAGTCCGCCATGATGGATGATGATTACAGTGTTGCCAGGTCCGAACACAAACAAACAGGTCCACAGTGTTGCCAATTCCGAATACAATTATTAATTAATTAACTGGTGGCAACGTTTTTTTTTTTTTTTTAATAACAAACACATTTTTTACCCACCCAAACCCTGTAAAATTATCTATCTATTTATCTATTACCATTTTTTTACCCACCCAAACCCTGTAAAATTATCTATCTATTTATCTATTGCCATTTTTTTACCCACCCAAACCCTGTAAAATTATCTATCTATTTATCTATTGCCATTTTTATACCCACCCAAACCCTGTAAAATTATCTATCTGTTTATCTATTGCCATTTTTTTACCCACCCAAACCCTGTAAAATTATCTATCTGTTTATCTATTGCCATTTTTTTACCCACCCAAACCCTGTAAAATTATCTATCTATTTATCTATTGCCATTGCTATTTATATTTATATTTATATTTATGGGAAACATCTAAAGGAAGTTGGCTCCTGTTTGCATATGACGTCTCTGATACAGAGACGTCATCGGAAAACAGCCTGGCAGGAGTCCACTGTCTGCAGACGCTTCGTTAAATAGCTTCGTTAAATATCTACTCTACCGACTCTTCCAACTTCCACTCACTCCCTTTCCTTAATTATCAGTACACCAACATCCACTTCTCTTCCCTGTAATTCTTTCATGACTCCATTCAATATATACACTGAACAACCATGGGGACATCACACACCCTTGCTTTAACCCAATTATTGATATAAATAAAAACTAACATATGCTAAAATATAATAACAAACGTATGCATGGTTTCCAAAGAGATAGACATAATACAGTCATAATTATACTCACTTTATCTGCTGTGTTGATCATAATGAAGTATATAGAGTATAGCATATACCTTATTAAACATTATGGCCATACAGGGGTTCAATCAATTTATGTATTCAAACACCATGGAAAACGCTCGGGACATACGCTTAAAATAATATAGTAATCCATAAAAAGTTTCGTTTTTTCTAAATACTAAACTTGAGAAAATGTATATTTGTGATGGAGACATTTAGCCAGCAAAATTATAAATTTTAATTCTTTCCTTGTTGCTTACATATTTTCAAAGCATATGGTATGATATTATTATTATTACATTATCTTCCTACACCACATCTCTCATTCACCCGCAGTTAATGAATTACTACTACTACTACTACTACTCCTATTACCAAAACCAATAATAATAATAATAATACGAATAATTCTTCTATTCCTTTATTCATTAATCTTAAACCTAAAATACATGTCTTATAATATATACAAAGAATTATACAATTATTGTTATTATTATTTTTAATGGGATAAATTTTTGAGGTTAATTCTCCCCCCACTCCCACCCCCCCATTTCAAAAGAGCATTGATATTTTAATTATATTCTTATGACTTAATTATGATACACACACACACAGACACACGCAATTATGTATCACGTACACAAACTTACACACAAAAGTTCACTACACACACACACACGCGCTACAAAAAAAAAAAAAGTACATCACTCACACACACACACACAAAAGTACAGCACACACGCACATAAACATAAAATATTACCAAAGAAAGTACTCGCACGCATACACACACACAATATTACCAAAGAAATTACATACACACACACACAATAAAAAAATAAATAAAAAGAAACACACACACACCAAAAACAATACCAATTCTATACATGTAATAATAATTATAATACTTGAGAATTAATACAGGGAAAATAATGATTATTACTATTTAATGATGATGATTCCAATGTACAGAAATTACTATTACTATAGCTGAACTACTCAAATGTACTAAGTGACTCAATTGTACAGTTGCCGGCATATGAAACAGATACACTTCAAACAATGGGACCTTTATCAAGTCTTATATAAACACACACACACACACACATTTTCATTCTACCCTATGATACACACACACACACATGTACATAATGTTTCATCTTTCCCTACATACATATACACACACACACACACACATTTATCATTTTATCTTACTCTACACACACACACACACATATAACATTTTATCTTACCCTACACACACACACACACACACACACACACACACACGCACATAATGTTTCAACCAATACCAGCCACTGTGAAATTCACCCTACGTACCACAACTGTACAAATTACATGGGTAGCATCATTTTAGAGTCCACCTGAAGACTCCTGATTCCTCCAACAACATGACACCAAACAAAACTAAGGACTGTATACCATGGACCATATTCAAGGACATCCATGGTGTATACGATGGACCATATTCAAGGACATCCATAGTGTATACGATGGACCATATTCAAGGACATCCATGGTGTATACGATGGACCATATTCAAGGACATCCATGGTCTATACGATGGCGTGGTACCGGTACGACGGCTCCATAGAAAAACAATAGAGCCGTCGTACTGGTTCTTGCATACCTGTACCACACCATAGTAGGTTAGGTTAGGTTAGGTTAGGTCAGACTAATTTCCAAATTATGTTTGTAAAACGGGGCATATCTCAAAAACAGGGCATCTCCATGAGAAACACCATAAATAAAAAGTGTGTTACAATGGTCCCAAATAGTGGGTAATGATACTAAAATATACAATATACTGAATAAAGTACTTCTGTAAATTTACTCACCATAGTATACACCATGGATGTTCTTGCATATGACACGTTGTTTCATGACATAGTTTGGTTGAATCTGTAGTACTCCAAATAACATTACAATAACAGTACTGTACACATTACACTCTACACACAAATAAATGTAATGCTACTCAAATGTACACTAAATTATTGCATTAGTTAGTACATTTCGCCAAGTTAATTATTATTACATTTTTTTTAATTAGTCAATTTATACTGTACAAATTACACTGTACTAGAAAATGTACACGATATTATTACATTAGTACATTTTTCTACCTTAATTATTACTGTACAAATTACACTGTACACAAAATACTGTACTCCTAAAATATGTACTAAAAAATGTACAGAAAATATTACGTTAGTATATTTTTCTTTCTTAATAATTACTGTACAAATTACACTGTACACACAAAGTACTATTGATAATGTACTACTCAAATAATGTACTAAATAATGTACACAAAATTATTATTACAGTATTATTATCATTACAATATTACATTTTCCTAAGTTAATTATTACTGTACAAATTACACTGTACACAAATGAAATGCTACTGAAAATGTACTACTAAAAAAAATGTACAGCTTATTACAGTATTACATTAAAGAGGGAAGTACAGTGTTGGTAAATCTGGAGCAACTGATTCCTCCAAACTATTCCAAGCAACAACAGACCACTATTATTTTTGTTAATCTGGTCCTGTTTCCTGGCATATTTTGGAGGAATCAAGATGCTCCAATGTAACAAAAAGTAGACCATTTCTTTAAGTATAATAATGGTGGTAAAAGAGTCCTTCAAACACACACACACACACACACACACACACACACACACATACATACATATACACACACACACACACACACACACACACACCTACCTATATGGAAGGAGCTTGTTTGTTTCGTGGCATAGTCAGAAGGAATCAGAAGCCTTCAATTTTCATACACGATCACAGGGTCCTTAAGGGGAGATTCTCTTGGTGGTAAATTGGAAGGCTACTGATTCCTCCAAACTATACCACGAAACAGATCCCCTATTAATACCACTGAGCATGTCTGTCTGTCTGTGTGTGTGTGTTTCCCGGTAGAGTTTGAAGGAATCAGTAGCCTTCCAATTCACCAACAACTGAATCTCCCCTTAAGGACCCTGTGATCGTGTATGATAACTGGTGGCTTCTGATTCCTCCTGACTATGCCATGAAACAAGCTCCTTCAATATAGGTAGGTGTGTGTGTGTGTGTGTGTTTCGAGGCAATGTTTGAAGGATTCGTTTACCTCCAATTTCTGACTACATCACAGGGTCCTTTAACACAGTAATTAGTGTCCAATATAGCACTGACATCATTAACCATTTCTATTAACATATTTATTTAACATTTGTCATTTAACATGGTTTGTCAATAGCATATAACACTACCATAATATTATAACCTTTATGAGTGCTAACTATTAATGAGTACCTTTTATGAGTGTTATTAATCCCTTTATGAGCAAATGTGTGAGTTATGAGCCTTTCATTAGGACCTGTACACATCAGCCATTCTTGGATACGCATTTTGAAACGTATATTTAATGCTGTACTGTACCGTACACACGAAGTGTTATCAACAGTGTCGTTACCGTTCGTGTAATATGTGACGTTATCACTCCACGTGGAGTTCCCCAGGAGTTGTCATGGTAACAGAAAGTGTGTTTACTCATTGGTTAGTGTTAGTTAATGATGTAACACACTGCCTTCATAACATGATGGTAATTACTGTGTGTATGTGTACACTGTTATTACTTTATATGTATATGTATGTCACTGTGTGTGTACATTGATATTACACTATATGTACAGTATGTCACAAATGAACTGCTGTAAGGAGAGTCTTGGTGTTCACGTGTGTTGTGAACCGTTGTGTTTACGTGTCAACCACTACATATACTGACATGCACTTTGGAGTCGTGCGTTTCAAAACGCTCGTTCAGAAATGCCTCGTGTGAATAGGACCTTAAGCGACCCCGTGATGTAGTCCGAAATTGGAGGTTAGTGAGTCCTTCAAATATTGTTATGAAACACCACCTATGTGGAAGGAGTTTGTTTCGTGGCATAATCAGGAGGAATCAGAAGCCTCCAATTTCCATACACGATCACAGGGTCTTTAACCCTCAAACTGCGAGCAAATTTGAGTCTGTCAACTCTGTAGTGTGGGCATAGCTTTGCAAAACATAAACAAACAATTAGCGTCTAATAGTGTGTAAACCACTAAACCTATATGAATAAATGATACATTATATTGAAGTACAAACCTTTAGCTGTCTCCTGATGTACTTGTGAAGACTAAATAGACATCTGTAGGATGGGTAGCCACCTCACAATGACCACAACTTAAAATTCACATTTAAACTTTCCTCACATCTCTAAGTATGTTTTCATGCTCTGATTTCATCATAAAACATGTCAGAATCACATTTTTCAATACAATATGAAATATACTGTCACTGTTATTTTCATGTACTGTACATACACGTACTGTATGTGGTAATTAGCGTAAGAGCGGAGTGCTGAAAATATATCCTTACACGCTGATAGATATTACTACACTGACTGGACAAGGCTGGTGTGATTCGTGGGAGCTCCTAAGTACACACACCCTCTGTTGTGAGCCTAATCAAGTATGTCAGGGGGCGAGCAAATTTGAAAAATTCGTCCGTCGACAACTGCTGACATCTGCAGTGACTCACACTAGGTGGTGGTGTTGGCAATTGTTGACACCCGCAGTTTAGGGTTGTAGTAGTTGTAGTAGTAGTGGTTTTTGTAGTTGTTGTGGTAGGAGGCTAACAGATGTGGTTATTGGTGTTGTGGTAGGAGGCTAAGAATTGTGGTTGTAGTGGTTGTAGCTGTTGTGGTTGGAGGCTAAGAGTTGTGGTTGTAGTAGTAGTTGTTGTTGTTGTGGTAGGATGCTAACAGTTGTGGTTGTAGTGGTTGTAGCTGTTATGGTAGGAGACTAAGAATTGTGGCTATTGTAGTTGTTGTGGTAGGAGGCTAAGAGTTGTGGTTGTAGTGGTTGTTGTTGTTATTGTTGTGGTGACATTTCACAACAAACTCAGCGTTGGGGTTGTCTTGGTAAATGGCCAGTAGCTTGGCGTTAGGGTCAAGGCGGCGGTCACCTGTTGGGAGAGAGAGAGAGAGATAATATTTCTGTACTACTTTCTTAAATACAATGAATATATTATTACAAAATTATAATGTAACTATTTACTGCTTTTTGAACGAAACTTATTATTGGGATACTCTGTGACGTTACTTTCTTTTTAGCACAATTGTACATGATAAAAATAAAGAGCATAATAACAATAACTGTTTTAAAATAACACACACACACACACACACCTCCCTCATTGGTTATATGTAAGAGGACACACACACACACACACACACACACACACACACACACACACACACACACACACACACACACACACACACCACTACTACTACTACTACTACAACAACACCAACATGAATAAAACATATACACACACACAGCAACACCAACATGAAAACAAAAACAAAAACACACACAGACGACACCCAATTCTACTCACCACCAACACAAATATAACACACACACACACAAACACACACACGACTGTACTCACCACCAACACGAATAAATCACACACAAACACACACACACACGACACCTAACTCTACTCATCACCAACACGAATAAATCACACACACACACAATTCTTCTCACCAATATTGCCGCCTCGTTCGTGTAAGGCGTGTTGCAGTAAGGCAGTCTTTAGCGAACCCGTCAACAAGCAGGGCAGGAAGGGAGGGGAAGACAACGAAGAGGTGGTGGTGGTGGTGGTGGTGCTGGAGACGGAGGAAGGGGTGGAAGGGGGAAGGTGAGTGGGAGGCAGAAATCCGACCCCCCCAACAACGCCTCCTCCTCCTCCCCCCCGCTTGTATTGCATCTCCCGCCTTCCTTCCACTCTGCGGGGGTTCTCCGGCAGCTGGGTCACCTCTTCTATCAACCTGTGGGCAGAGGGGCCGTAAATTCTAGTTCGTAAAGTGTCAGTGACTTGTTTCTGGAATGCGTAATAAATTTCTTTGGTTTATAAAAAGATGGGCGGTGAATTTTAGTTCGTAAAGTGACTGTAACATGATTCTTTTGTACGCAATAAATTTCTTTGGTTTATAAAAAGAGGTGTGGTGAATTTTAGTTCGTAAAGTGACCGCAACATATTGCTTTAGTACGTAATAAAGTTCTTTGGCTTATAAAAAGAGGTGTGGTGAATTCTCGTTTATAAAGAGACTGCAACAGGTTTCTTTTTTTTGTGCGTCATAAATTTCTTTGGCTTATAAAGAGGAGCAGTTAATTCTAATTCGTAAAGTGACTGTGACATGTTTCTTGTTTATGTGTGGAGTGAGCAAAACTTTTAATAAAGGCTGTGTGGAGTGACTGTGAATATCGTGTGTGTGTGTGTGTGTGTGTAACAAAGATTATAATTATAGTTGCCAAACTGATTTCCAAAAGTAACTCTAAAATAATGAAAACAAGTAGTGTAGCTGAGAGAGAGAGAGAGTTATAACTAATCAATTGTCTGTATTCTTTATCTCCTTCTCATTCTCTCTCTATCTTTCCTTATGTATCTATATAAATTAAAAGACGCTCAAAATTATATGGAAAGCTCCGGCTGCTCAAAAAAAAAAAAAATGAAAAATGAAAAATGAAAAAAAAAAAAAAAAAAATGAAAAAAAAAATGGCCGAAGAAAGAAGTGCAAAGTAATGATAATAATAAGAATAAATATAAAAATAAAAATAATCGCCTGAAACAATGCAAAATAATAATAATAAATAAACAAATAACAAAAACAAAAATTAACAATACAGTAATAACAAAAACAAAAATAATCACACCCCCCCCCCAAAAAAAAAAAAAAATGCAAAATAACAACACCAACAACATCAACAACAATAAAAACAACTAAAACCAGCATCAGGTCACCTCGAGAGCAGGTCAGCGGCGGTCATACGTGAGTTGAGTTTGACGGGAAGGTTTGTCTTGTTGAACTGAGGGGCCGACACTCTCAATATTCCCTCCTGGAAGTCCACCTCGTTCTCTATGGGTCGCTGGATGCTCTCTTTACTCTTACGGCTCAGCAGGCGACGCATCTGTTGTAAAGAGAGAGAGAGAGAGAGAGAGAGAGTTTAGGAGTGAGAGAGAGAGAGAGAGAGAGTTTAGGAGTGAGAGAGAGAGAGAGAGAGAGTTTAGGAGTGAGAGAGAGAGAGAGAGAGAGAGTTTAGGAGTGAGAGAGAGAGAGAGTTTAGGAGTGAGAGAGAGAGAGAGTTTAGGAGTGAGAGAGAGAGAGAGAGAGAGAGTTTAGGAGAGAGAGAGAGAGAGAGAGAGTTTAGGAGTGAGAGAGAGAGAGAGTTTAAGGACCCTGTGATCGTGTATGAGAATTAGGAGCTTCTGATTCCTCCTGACTATGCCACGAAACACGCTCCTTCCATATAGCCGGTGTTTCGTGGCAGTAATTGAAGGACTCATTTACCTTCAATTTTCTGACTACATCACAGGGTCCTTAATTAAGGTGGTAATTCACTTTTGTTACATTGGAGTGCCTTGATTCCTCCAAAGTTCAGTATGCTATGCCAGGAAACAGGACCAGATGAACATTGAGTGCTTCTGCTTGGTACACACACACACACACACACACATCCCCCCCCCTCTCTCTCTCTCTATACACACACACACACACACACACACACACACACACACACACATACATCCCCCCCCCCTCTCTCTCTCTCTCTACACACACACACACACACACACACACATTAACTTACAGGAGTCGAGTTGTGTTGTTTGAGTGCTTCAGCCTGGTACTGCCTTCTGACCTGAGCCACGAGTCGTTGAGGCACCGTCCACAACACGTCACGGTACTTCACCAACATCTGGGTCAACTGGGTCGTCACGCTGGCATAGGTCATCTGGGCAAAGGTCAGGTCAAGGGGTTACATGGAGGAGAAGGGGGAGAGTATGTATGTACCTCCCTTCCTACCTACCTTCAAACCTGACCCCTTCCCTCCTTACCCACCCACTTACACACCTACCTACCTACCTACCTACCTATCTTCAAACTTGACCCCTTCCTTTCTTCCCTACTTACATACCTACCTATCTACCCATTTACCTCCCTACCTACCTATATTCAAATCTGACCCCTTTCCTTCTTACCCACCAACACACCTACCTACCTACCTACCTATCCATTTACTTTCCTTCCTACCAAACTACATATCCATTTACCTCCCTACCTACCTATCTACCTATCCATTTACCTCCCTTCCTACCTATTCATTTACCTCCCTTCCTACCTACCTACCTATCCATTTACCTCCCTTCCTACCTAACTATAAACTTGACCCCTTCCATCCTTACCCACCTAACTACCTACCTACCTACCTACCTACCTATCTACTTACCTACCTACCTCCATCCTTACCTACCAATCTGTGTTTAAACTTGACCTCTCCCTTTTTACCTACCCACTTACACACCTACCTACCTACCTATCTGTTTACCTCCCTTCCTATCTATCCATTTACCTCCCTTCCTACCTACTTATCTATCCATTTACCTCCCTTCCTACTTACCTATCTTTAAACTTAACCCCTTCCCCACTTACCCACCAACACACCTACCTACCTACCTACCTACCTACCCATCTACCCGCCTATCTCCCTTCCTACCTATCTATAAATTTGATCCCTTCCCTCCCTCCTTCCACACCTCATGATTCAGCTGTTGTTCCTTATCGTCCGTTCGTAGATTGAGCCTCGATCTGTGATGTCCCGTTGTGGTTGTGGGCAGGAAGAGGTTAGGGGCCACAATCATAGCCACGTTGTAGAGGGACATCTTGTTTTGACTCTGTAGGGCCACGACTCGGGCACACAGCTGCAGGAGGGCGTGTAGAGTGTCGCGGTGTGGGATGGGCAGTAGTAATACCAACATACTCAAAGCTTGTACACGTTCACCGATGCCCTGGATACCTGTGTGTGTGAAAAGAGAGTGAGGTTAATGGTGTTTGCTTTTATGGGTTTTCAGAATACTGTGTGTGTGTGTGTGTGTGTGTACCATGGGGTCGATTGGAGGATGTTATTATTTTTTCCTTTTTTAGTGTGTGTGTGTAACATGAGGTTGATTGGAGTATGTTACTATTTTTCCTTTCTTAGTGTGTGTTTCACCTGGTCTTGATCACGTCCTGGACACGTGCTCACCAACTGTTACCCTCCCGGAATGAGCTCAGAGCTCGTAGTGACCGATCTTTGGGTAAGGCTGGAACCTTTTTCCACACACCGGAATAGCGAGGTCACAACTCCTCGACTTACGTCCCGTACCTATTCTCTGCTAGGTGAACAGGGGTTACACATTTAAGGAAAAAATCCCAAATTGTCTCCACCCGACCGGGGATTCGAACCCAGGACTTCTCAGATGTGTGTGTGTGTGTGTGTGTGTGTGTGTGTAATGGTTTCAAGGTGGGTTTGTTTACTGTATAAATTATAATATTCAACCAACAAAAATAATACCGCACTGTTTAGAGACTGCAAATAATGGAGAGAGAGAGAGAGAGAGAGAGAGAGAGAGAGAGAGAGAGAGAGAGAGAGAGAGAGAGAGAGAGAGAGAGAGATATTACTGTAGTTTTGTTTAAATGATTATGAAGAAAGAATGGCAGAGAAGGTTTTTTTAAGTTGAATAAGTTTGAGTTGAGAACACTTTATCGTTTGTGTACTGACGGTGTGTTTTGTAGAAGGCTGGCATGTAGGCGTGTGTGAGTAGCGGCTGGGGCAGTTCCCTGAGGAAGGTCTTAACGAGGGCGGCCAGGTCGTTGGGCGTGGCACTCCTGAGGGCAGCATCCACGGTGGAGGGAGCAGAGTAGAAGTGGGTGTCTAGGGTACGACGCAGCTGCTCTGTCTGGGACCTGTGGGGGTTAGGTTAGGTTATGTCAGGTCAATTTTTGATATGGTTTGGGTGAGTTGGGTTAGGTAGCATGAGAGGAGGAGGGGTTGGGTTGGGCAGCATGAGAGGAGGAGGAGGAGAGGGGTTGGGTTGGGTAGCATGAGAGGAGGAGGAGGAGGAGGAGAAGGAGGGTTGGGTTGGGCAGCATGAGAGGAGGAGGAGGAGGAGGGGTTGGGTTGAGTTAAAGGAGTATAGGAGTGGGTGAGGTGAGGTTTGGTTAAAAAGTTTTGGAATCACCCCTGTGGTTGGTGCTATGTAGTGTTGGCACTCCTGACTTCAGGGGTACCCCTCACCCTCTTTCTGTAGAGCATCGAGATCAATGTTTTGCATTACAAAGTAATTAACACAATACTGTATTCACGTAAATGGTAAAATTATTATGTTGTTCTACACAGATGGAAAGCCACTAAGTATTTATTTACATATAAATGATCTCAATTATATTGCCGACAT
>JAWQEG010005189.1:40000-45000 GCA_033782935.1 Petrolisthes cinctipes
TCCACCACCTCCACCTCCACTACCTCTTCCACCTCCACCTACTGCTGTGTTGGTAGTGGTGGAGGTAGTGGTGGTGGAGGTGGTGGTGGTGGTGGGGAGTGTGTCTAGGGAGGGGGCTCTGGTCATGTTGGTGGGGTACTGGTGGTGGTGGTGGTGGAGGGGGGAGGGGTCATCCAGCCACTCCCTCCTGGAAATACAAATACATACATAATTAAATACATACTCAATTAAACAAACCAACATATGGATATGGATACTGAGTTTGTTGGATATAATTAAGACTGACAAGTGTGGTTGGTTGGGGAGCATCCTAACAAACTATGGTAATAATGGAACTACCTGACACATTTTGTGGATATGGATACCGAGTTTGTTGGATATAATTAAGACTGACAAGACAGTGTGGTTGGTTGGGGAGGATAATAAAAAAAATAGAGGCACTGTGGAATCGGGCCGATGTGAATTATTGAGGTTATAATAAAAGGATAGTGTTAAACTTATAATCATATTATACTTGAAGGCGATCGTAAAATTTAGCCACAAAAATAGAAAGCATAATTTTTCCCAAACTTATTTTCTTTTCTATAATCCAATAATCCCTGTTTTTATCTTAGACTTTTGAAATGTAAGGTTGACAGTGTATTTTGACCCCCCTCCCCCCTCCCTAGTCTGCCCCCCTTCCCTGCCACCCTCCATCCCTGTCCATGTCACCACCATCTCCCTCTCCCCACCTCTTCATCCCAATTATCCCTCCCCCTTCCCTTCCTTACCTACATTTTCCCCTACCCTACCCCCCTTCCTCATCCTCATTTCCCCCTTCCCCTCTCCTTCCATACCCACATTTACCCCCTCCCCTCCCATCCCTCATCTCTCCGCTCCCTCCCTCATTTCCCCCCTCCCTCCCTTATTTCTCTCCTTCCCCACCTACTCCCCTCCCTTATTTCCAACATCCTCTCCCCTCCCACATTTCCCCATCCCCTCCCCCTCCCCACCTCCTTACTCACAACCCCTCCCCCCTCATTTCCCCCCTCCCTTCCCCTCCCCTACCTCACAACCCCCATCTCCCCCTCCCCCTCCCCACCTCCTTAACCACAACCCCTCCCTCCCCTCACCTTGTGTCACTGGGTGGGGTGAGCCTCCTACCACCCACCACCACCACACCCTGACCCCCCACACTGGTACGGGTGCTGTGGTGGGGGTGCAGACGGCTCTTGTTGTTGTTGTTGTTGTGAGTGGAGCTGTTGTTGTTGTTGTTATTTCTGGGGGTTGGGGGGAGTGGAGGAGAAATTTATTAGTTACAGTATTATTATTATTTTTATCATTATTATTATTATTATTCAGAAGCCTCCAATTATCATACAAGATCACAGGGTCCTTAATCAAACACACAGTCAATCTTCACCACGTACAGTCGGCAAAAAAAAGTTTCGTTACCACCCCTATGTTATTTTTAACATGAGTAAGTGGTGTAGGGCTGGTACTCTGCCGACTGGGCAGCTGTGCCTCGTGTCATCCGAGACGGCTATGGTCTTCGCCCAGGCCGATAATACTTGGGCCACGGCAGTGACAACTTTTTTATATCAAAAGTTTAGCTGATTTTAAATTAAATTTTGAGTGTTCAAGAACTATTACTATTTAACTATTCATTATTAAACATAAGGAAATACGTTTGAGTATTTTAGAACAAGAATAACTTTGAAATACCCAGAAAAAATAGCGCTGGTGAAAGAACTTCATCCCTACTTGCCTGCCCATTAGACACTGAAGGACATGGAGGGTGACAGAGGTATATAAGACACTCGTGTCACACCTGACTAGCCAGTCAGGCCTACCAACATTACAGCACACTGTTAAAAGGATGGTAACGAAACTTTTTTTGCCGACTATTCATTAATTAAGGGACAACTATATCATCTTTAATGTCCACGACTGTACAATAATACCATCCACACACACACAGACACACCCTAAACAACAGCTGTATCACTTTTAATATCCACGACTGTACAATAATACCACACACACTAAAACTCACCCTAAACAACAGCTGTATCACTTTTAATATCCACAACTGTACAATACCTTACACACACACACTAAAACACACACACCCTAAAACTCACCCACCTTTAATATCCACTACTGTACAATAATACCATCCACACACACACACACACACACACACACTCTAAAACTCACCCTAAAACACACACACACACCCTAAAAAAAACTCACCCTAACACAGTATGGTGGTGATGGTGATGATTGTGTGTGAATGATGATGATGATGATGGTGGTGGTGGTGGAAGTGCTGTAGAGGTGGTGGTGGTGTGTGGGGTGATGACTGATGGGGGTGAAGTGACCAAGGAGTGGTTTCCAGAGTCCAAGGAGCCACTGGAACGGTAGGGGTCTTCCAGCCAGGCCTTGGGGTGGGGGTCCGGGGGGGTACGTGGGGGGGACACTGAGTCGAGGGAGTCGGGGGTGGCACTCCTGCTCCTGGTACCCGTGCTCGAGTTCTGGAAAGGAGTGAGTGGGTGCAGATGAAGATTACTGGAATACTGGAAAAGTTTACTGGAATGCTGGAAAGGAGTTAAGATGAGGTTTACTGGAATGATGGAAAGGTGTGAAGTAGTTTATGTGAGTTCTGGAAAGGAGTAAAGAAGAGGTTTATTGAAATTTTGGAAAGATGTAAATTGATTTGAGTACTGAAATGGGAGGGAAGAAGAGGTTTACTGGAATACTGGAAAAGAACGAAGGAAAAGTTTACTGGAATGCTGGAAAAGTGAATGGGTTTAGGTAGCCTTATTTGAGTGCTGGAAAGGAGTGAAGATGAGGTTTACTGGAATTCTGGAAGGGAATGAATTGGCTGGTTTGAGTTTTGGAAGGTTTACTGGAATTCTGGAAGGGAGTGAAGTATACAGTTTTTTGTGAATTTTGGAAAGGAGTGATTTACTGGAGTTCTGGAAAGGGTACGAAGAAATCTGGAATTTACTGGAATTCTGAATAGGAATGAAACTTTTATGGGGGGACTTCGTTGTTGTTGTTGTTGTTGTTAATGTAATAAAAACAATAACATAAACAATAAATAAACAAGTGATAAAAACAATAAATAAATTAGTGATAAAAACAATAACATAAACAATAAACAAGTGATAAAAACAATTATTGTGTTTTTGTATGTGTTCGTGTGTGTGTTTTTGTGTAAGTCTATTTTTTTTAGTGTGTGTGTGTGTGTGTGTACTTACGTCTGTTTTGTGTGTGTGTGTGTAAGTCTGCTTGTGTTTGTACTTACATCTATTTTCTGTGGGTGTGTACTGACACACACACATAAAATAGACGTAAGTACACACCCACTGAAAATAGATGTAAGTACACACACAAGCAGACTTACACACACACACACACATACAGTACATAAAATAGACGTGTGTGTGTGTGTACTTACGTCTGTTGTGTGTGTGTACTTACGTCTGTTGTGTGTGTGTACTTACGTCTATTTTGTGTGTGTCTATATGTATACTTACGTCTATTGTATGTGTGTATATTACTTACGTCAGTGTTAGTGAAAAAGTTCCGTATATCCGGTTTCTGTCGTTGCTTCTTCCTTCGTACAGTGGCGTTCAAAGTCCTCACCCTCCTCTTCAGCGCCTCCTCCTATACCACACCAAGGGAAGGAAGGGGTGGGTGGGTCAGTTGGCGCGAAAAAATGGCGGGTAAAGTATTGGCGGGAAAATTTTGGCGGGAAAACTATTGGCGGGAAAATTTTGGCGGGAAAATTATTGGCGGGAAAATTTTGGCGGGAAAATTTTGGCGGTGATAAAATTGGTGGGGATAAAATTGGTGGGAAATCATTGGCGGTGAAAAATTTGGAGGGGAAATATTGGTTGGAAAAAATTGGTGGGAAATAATTGGTTCGAAAAAATTGTTGTGGAAAAACTTGATGGGAAAAATTTAGCGATGAAAAAATTGATGGGGAAATAAACACACTTGTGATTTGACGGGAAAGTAAACGTGACCCCTATCTAATATGGAAAGATAAGTTAGGTCAGGTCAGGTCAGGTTAGGTTAGGGTATAATAGAAAGATAGGTCATGTCAGGTTAGAATTTAAAAAAGTAGGTCAGGATAGGTTAGGACATAGAAAGATAGGTCAGGTTAGGTTAGAATATAAAAAAGATAGGTCAGGATAGGTTAGGTTAGGAGATAGAAAGACAGATCACGTTAGGTTAGGATCTAGAAAGATAAGTCAGGTTAGGTGAGAATACAGAATGATTTGTTAGGTCAGGTCAAGTTAGGTTAGGTTAGGTTAGGATATAGAAAGATAGGTTAGGTTAGGTTAGGTCAGGTGAGAATACAGCATGATTTGTTAAGTTAGGTCAGGTTAGGTTAGGTTAGGATATAGAAAGATAGGTTAGGTTAGGTCAGGTTAGGTTAGGTTAGGTGAGAATACAGAATGATTTGTTAGGTCAGGTCAGGTTAGGTCATGGAGTACTCACCTGTCTTGGGTTGAGTGTACCCATAAACTTGCTGATGGTAATGTTGTCTTCAGAAAGCTCAGAGTCTGGCTTCACTGGTATACCTAAACCCTCAAGGAAGTGTTCAGCTGACTCACCCTCATCTGACACACATATACACACAGGGTAGGATAGTACACACATACACACACGCACACAGGGTAGGATAGTACACACATACACACAGGGTAGGATAGTACACACATACACACAGGGTAGGATAGTACACACACACACACACACACAGGGTAGGATAGTACACACATACACAGGGTAGGATAGTACACACATACATACACACACACACACAGGAGAGGATAGGTTAGGGTACACACATACACACATGATAGGACGGGACACACACACACATGATAGGATGGCACACACACACACACAGGAGAGAGAGAATAAACAAAACATTAGAAGTGATGATCTCTCGTACATAAAAAAAAACTGTATTGCACCTGCTTCCTCCAACCCTCGCCACA